>LBNU01006203.1:86690-102488 GCA_014162995.1 Artemisia annua | reverse complement strand
GAAAGGCGACGTGGATCGCCAAAATGCAATTGTTGAAGTCATCAAGAAGCTTGAGGTTGTGAAACAACAAAAACAATGACTTAGAGAACGCTACGCAGCGTGCACAGACATCTCAGATGATAGGAAATATGTGATCGACACGTTCTTGCATGATGAATATTGTAAGGAAGCTGCTGTTATTGAATCGCTATGGGTTTGTGTCAACCAGATACAGACCCAAATCTCCAACAAGATCGGTTGGAGTTTTGAAGAAAATGTTGAATCTGCTAACGTGCATCAACAACAACAACAACAACAACAACAACAACAACAACAACAACAAGGTGCATCAGGTTCAACTGCACGGGATGGTGGATGGAACTCTGAGGATGAGCGGGAGCTGAGTAGGTTGGAAGATCAGTTATTTCAAGACAAGTTTGCGAGGTTCTCTGCGTATGAGGACGGTTACGACTCAAACAACTCTCAAACCTGGGATCACCCGGACTACAACTGAAGTTAGGTTTATGTGATGTTTTAATTTAGTATCGTTTTTAAATTATGTTTATGTAACGTTTATGTATTTCTGTTTAGTATGTTTCTTTTAAATAAATTTATTTCCTTAAATTAACATTACAACACAATACGAAAACAGGACATACAACACAAATGACAACACAAATGAGAGATACGATACGAAACATACAACACAAATGAGAGATACGATACGAAACATGACATACAATACCGTTAGGTATTTTATTCGGCCCATCTGGGGTGGGTTCTCAAAACCTCCCATGCCTGAACATATTTGAAGCTTCTCCCATCATAGCGATCTTTATAAGTTCTCATTGCATTCATGAGACAAACATTGTGATCGTTCAAGGTTGTTCGCCGCAACTGTTGGTAAATACCATTGAATACAACACATTCACAGTTGAGTCTGCTCCACTTACTCATGACCATATCTCTGTTTTGATTGACACCGACAGTACGATCGTTGAAAATGGCTACAACCCGGTGCCAAAAAGCCATTGCATTGTGGATGACATTATCTTCAACAACTGCAATCCAAGCTTGAGCTAGCAAGGTTTCTTCTTCGACTGACCAACGATTAGCCATTTGAATTGTTTGAAGTTTGAAGAAAAATTGTAAATTGGTATGCTATTTATAGCCATTTGAAACATTAGGAGCAGGATAGGTTTGAAATTCGAATTCAAATAATGAGCGGGATATATTTGAAATTCGAATTCAAAAACTGAGCGGGATACATTTGAAATTCAACTTTTAATAATATAGTGTTTTAATGTTTAATAAATGAATTTGTTGAGGGTATAATTTATAAATTTGTAAAAAGTGGTGTTATTAGGTGTTATGATTTCCTGGTGTTTTTGGTGTTATGTTATTTGGTGTTAAAATGACGTGGCGCTGACGTGACAGCGGTGTTGGTGTTATTTAGTGTTATCACTCCCTCCCCTCTAAGAGTACTTTGCTTCACGCTATTTATTCAGGGTACTAAAACTTACATTTATTGTTGTTAATGATACAAAACTATAATTTAACTTAACAAAAACGTCAAATTTTCGTTGATGTTTATCAACGAGTTTTTAGTTTTTTTATATTTGTTTAAGGTTGTAGTAGTAAGTCGTAATCAATATTATTGTTAAAAATTCGCCGAGTGAACCTTCTTTCGCGATTAACTTAAGGAGCTAATGACACAAATCTTAGGCGGGGTGTTATGGTGAGGTGAAGATGAAGTGAAAAGAGGTGAAGCTTATGACGGGGCATACAACTTGGCCAGGGACCGATCTACATTGATGCTCGGTGTTACACGGGGTTCACATATTTTTGTTCATGAAGAGCAATTCTTTTAAAAAACCGTCGTTTTTTTGGTTTGTGCAACCCCCATAAATATCTTTTGCTACTTTTAGTTTTTTGGTATACTTTTATTTAGCTCAACAATTATTTTGTGCAAGACCCTGTCTAAAATCTTGGGTCTGTCTCTGAACTTGGCACGCAAAAAGACGATGTTTGAGTTGGTTGGGTGAAGGACTTCACCAAATGGGAAAAAGATGAAATGGTTAGGCGATGACCATTACGACTAAAATGTAGATATTAGATGATGTGTTAAAAAGCTTGTGATGGAAGTGACGATGACCGTTACACATTTACACCTGGCCTCAATAATATGTGTTTTCTATTTGTAAAAAGACAGGTTTACCCCTAACAATATCCTCTGACAACCAACCAACCAAGACAAACCATAAAATCCTATACCGACATAAAAAAAAATAGTAAATCATTAAAAAATGATATCTTCATGTTCATCATCAACAATGATGACCTTATCCAACCTCCCACAAAACCAGACACCTGACCCTAACAACCTTAACCAACCCAAAAACCATCAACCCTCACCTCGTAAGCTCACCAAAGGCAGCTCACAGTTACTTAGATGGTCCAGAGCACGTGCCATAAGATCAGGCGTAAAACTTGACCAAAGACCACTTGTTCAGAAGCTAGTTACTGATCAGCCCTCAAGACGGTTAAGTGAAGGTGAGCTGGAGGAGAGTGATGATGATGATGAGGGGTGTCTAGCGGAGATGAGTGAGGGAGGGAAGCATATTTATATGGTGTCTGATGGGACTGGATGGACTGCTGAGCATAGTGTTAATGCGGCCTTGGGTCAGTTTGAACATTGTCTTGTGGACCACGCGTGTGCTGTTAATACTCACTTGTTTTCAGGGGTATTTTCGTAATTATATAGTTTACTGTTACTTTTAGTCTCAAAGTAAATATGTTCATGCTAGTATACAGTTTGGGAAATATAATTATTGCACTCGGTAAAATGTATAGTCACCCTCCTTCCATACCCAATACGCCCCGTGAGATTGGGTATTGTTATATAACTTGTAACTTGTAAGTACTTTAAGGTTTTTGGGAGTGCATAGTTCTTTGCTTGTGATTATATATGGATAATAAGCACTTAAAAATTTGTACAGAAGTTAGTCGTCTAAACACTTCAAAAATGATTGTTTCATTTAAAAATAGCAGTAAGCCAATAAGAATATAGAATATGGAAATCCCAAACCCCCTAGCACATTCCCATGATTAAACTAAGCCGGTAGTCACTAAGCTATTCAAACACTTTAAAAGCGCCTAGTTCTTTGGAATATGCAATAAGCTAATAAGCACTTAGCATATGCAATGCAATCCCAAAAGTAAGCAGTTTGAACATTGAAGTGTTTTTAGAAAGGTGATTGGCAGTTGGAATATGCAGTAAGCTAATAAGCACTCAAACATGCAATCCCAAACACCCTCGCACCTCCCCATGTGTCTATTTCAGCAAACTTAGCCTGTAAGCAAATAGACTCTAAGCTATCCAAACACTTTAAAAGTGCCTTTTTCTTTTGGAATATGCAATAAGATAATAAGCACTTAGCATATGCAACCCAAAATAAGCAGTTTGAACATTGAAGTGTTTTGTAATTAGCAGTTTAAATTTGTTTACTTTAAAAAGTAATAAACGTACGTATATGCAGTTTTGTTATCTGTTTTGGATTGCTTATTGGATTTTGATTCACCTAATAAGTATTTTTGAGTGTTTGGGAAAGACAAACAACTTATGCTCATCACCTTTATAAAATCGATTTTTTGAATAAGCTATTTCACTTAAGCTTTTTTTTATTTTTTATTTATTTATTTTTTTTTTTTATTTTTTTTATTTATTTTTTATTTTTCATTTTTTATTTTTTACCTCTATAAATAGATAAATTTGTCAAACACTCGAAAACAGCTGATTAGCTTAATGTGCTTTGTTGCAACATTGGCAAATTCAAGCACTATTTACAACATTGTGTTTGATACACATAATACACATGTTTGTTGAAAGAAAATATAAGATGCTTAAATGAGCAATCTGAGATATGTCCATGAATATAAGAAAACTAGAAGTACTTGCCATGAAATCAAAATTTAAATTAAGGGGTTGTCTGGCTCTGGCCTTGCGTTTCGAAGAGGTTCTGATTATTGCGTTTTAAACTAGCAGAATAATTGATTTCTGGCGTTCTGTATGTAAAGCACTGTAGATAGTATGGTTTAGAGGTACATGTGTGATTCATTTTATTAAGTCCAAGTGTAGTAGCGACCACCAGGAGACCGACGTCTCCACTGCTTTATCAGCTTTCTCTCTTTAAGACTACTTCGTGACCAACTTAGTATAACAAGTAGACCGACACCACAAAAAACATACCCCACAAAAATACATCAAATAAACACTACACACACAAACAAGCCTCACACAAGTCGGTCGCTTTTGCGACCAACATCTCCATTTCGTCGCCTAGGGACGCGTCCCATGTCGGGTGGTGCCGTGGTGTGGTAAGGGCGACCTCTTGGGAGTGTCGACCTCCTTACTACACATAGCTAATCAAGTTGCCAAACACTCTAACAACTGTTTTTATAACAGCGGATTACTAGAACATCAAGTACAAGCACATCCAAAGCTTATCTACTACAACCCGCATTGTTACAACTGATTTCCTGATCATGATCCATTAATCGTGTTCACTTTCTTTTCATATCAGATTGACGACGTAGAAAAACTAATGGAGATAATAAAGCAAGCAGCTCGAGAAAATGCAATGATAATTTACACACTAGCTGATGAAAACATGGCTGCATCAGCCCGACACGCCTGCAAAAGATGGGGCGTCCCATCAACTGATATACTTAGTCCAATCACAGAAGCAATCTCATTGCATTTAGGGGTTTCACCTTCAGGGCTACCTCGTGGGGCTCCGGGCAGGAAATTTCCGTTAACCGAAGACTACTTTAAAAGAATTGATGCAATTGAGTTCACCATAAAACAGGATGATGGAGCTTTACCCAATAATCTACACAAATCAGACATTGTTCTTGCTGGTGTTTCACGAACAGGAAAGACTCCATTATCGATCTATTTAGCACAGAAAGGATTCAAAGTGGCAAACGTGCCTATTGTTATGGGAGTACCGTTACCGAAGGCTTTATTTGAAATTGACCAAGAAAAGGTCTTTGCATTGACTATTAATCCGGTTGTTTTGCAAACTATAAGAAGAGCAAGGGCAAAAACCTTAGGATTCAATGACAATATGATGACTAATTATTCAGATATGGATCATGTGAGGGAGGAGCTCGATTTTGCTTGCAAGATTTTCTCACAGAATCCCACTTGGCCAGTAATTGGTGAGTCCTTTGTATCAAGTTTCTATATATGCATTGACTATTATCTCTAATTTTCTAATGTTGGTTGTAATGTGTTGTTCATTGATGATCACAGAAGTGACTGGGAAAGCAATAGAAGAAACTGCTGTTACGGTATTGAGACTCTACCAAGACCGAAAAAATAGGTGCTCGATGCCACGAATCTCAAAACGCTACTAAAGATGTATAGGTACTATTTTGTCTCAAAACACTGTTCTTTTAGAAGGGACTCATGGAGTAAATAGAGTGTATGTAATATATGGAAGTTTGAAATAAAGACAAAGTATAAAAATATAATATGAGGTTTGATATTCGAAAGGAACGATTAATATTGGACTAACTAATTTCGTGTTAGACGAGGTGTTAGCGTGATCATCCTTTTTTTAGGTCATGATCGTGTTGTGTTTAACGGCTGTATCTATACTTTTAGCATGTTCAGCAAACTCTTTTTTGTGTCCTAAAAGAAAACAATCAAAGTTGTGTTTTGGTCCATATTGACCCAAAAGAAACTGGCAGTTTTGGAATGGCTATATCACCTATTATGTGCAGGATCTTCTCTTTGGAAAGTATTTTGTTCAAAAGTAGGATGTTACTTTTTACAACATGTGCATTGTTAATTGTTAGCTAATGGCTCTACATTATTTATACAATACTTGTCATGTACCACAAGAAATACCTATACCTTGTGATGTACAACTAGATTAATATCATGTGCTTCCTTCATAAGCAACCTAAAAAGATCACCCAGGGTAACAAACAACTCTCAATATTCTTAACTTTCTACAACCAAATAACCTCCATTGACCATCCCTTCCTTTAGCAGTCACCTTATTTTGCTACAATATATAAAAACCAAACCCATCAATCTTCACCCGTCCCCACCGCTACAATGTCTACCCCACATCACCAAATCCACATCCAAAACACTCCTGATAACCACATTAACCTTGGTGGCGTTATGGACAGACGCCAAGTGAGGCGGCATCACAATGCTGAGTACAACAAGCACCATGCTAAAGAAAGTTTAACTACTCGTGTCTCAAAGCTAATATGTGCTGTTTTTCTTGGCATTTTGTTCATAGTTGGTCTAGTGTTGTTCATTCTATGGCTCAGTTTACGACCACATCGTCCTAGGTTCCATATACATGAATTTTCCATTCCTAGTTTAGGTTTAGCCGACACAAACGGGTTTTCAACTGCCCAAGGAACTTTCAACTTGACTGCCAGGAACCCGAATATTGAAATAGGGATCTACTACGATACAATGAATCTAACTTTGTATTATAAGGATCAAATTATTGCAGAAACGCCATTATTGTTTCCGTTTTATCAGTCTCCTAAGAACACTGCCATAATATATGGTACATTGTCGGGACCTACATTGAAGATCGATAAGGCTCGTTGGATGCAGTTCTTGGCTGCCAGAAAACGTGGGGCAGTGTCACTTAAGCTTGATGTGGCGTCTTCAATTCGGTTTAAGGTGAAAACTTGGGGCAGTAGGCGCCACAAAATGCATGCCAATTGTGAAATAAGGGTTGGGTTAAATGGGATGTTGCTTCCAAGTGATAAGGGAAAGAGATGTCCAGTTTATTTTAGTTGATAAGGTTACTTTTTTTTATCCGTTGTAAAGCATTCGTGTATGTACTTTGTGCATGAATATAAGCGCGTTTTTAGTATTAACAAAAAAAATTAATAATAAATAAAACAATATTAAAAAATGAAAAAAATAAATAAAAAAATAAAAATTAAGATGGTTATATTTTGGAATCAAGCTTTACCCAAAACACACTAGATGGACTTGGAGGTTAATAAAAATTAAGATGGTTGGAACCAATGTTTGTGTCGATATTCACTAGTGATGATCAAAATGTATAAATTAGTATAATGATCCAAGTTGATAGTTGAAAAAAATCCCATACGTCTTCATGGGAGCTGACATGACCAACAAACACTCTACTTGTTCCAGCCGTCACATATATATACGAGGGTGTTCAAGGATGGAATCAATACCCAAATTTACCAGGTGCATTTATAAAAAGTTATACAAAACTAAAATCATAGTTTAAGGACATGGTGCATTTACGAAAAATCGAGATTTTGTTTTATCAAAAGTTAATACGTAGCAAAATTTCATGGATGTATCGGGACCCACAAAGATGTTTAGATCATATTTTCACCCTCTGTAAAACACACACCTCTACAAATTACTATTTTGGTGGGCTGGAACTTTTATTTTGCAGGACCAAAAAACTGATTGGGCCCTTTTGATGATATTCGGGTAAACAAATCGACTACAAATGATGGGCCGAAGCTAATCTTTAGCCCAATAACATATTGTAAGTCATGCATTGGAGATGGATACGAAATAAAGAATCAACCAGCATATTATGTTATCTATAAATTCTATTCGTTACTTTAATTTGTTCTGTTGTTCTTTTTGTCGACATTGTTGGGACTTTTGATAAATTTTTGGAGCTAGAGCGAGTTTGATCTTTTCTGAATTAATTGATAAACGTGTTTAAAGTAACTTATACTTTATAGTTGTTACCTTTTAAGCTTGAGATTTATGACTCATGATCAAATAAGAAGAAACCTTAAAATGAGAAGGATGAGAAATAACTATAACTGCACATTAGAGATGCATCGATTTGAATTAGATGCATCTCTAATCTTTTAGATGCATCATAATATATTTTCTAGCTAAAAATTAGATGCATATACGTATATTAGATGCATTTTAGCAAGTTAGGCAAACCCTATGTAATTTTCGTCTTCTGCGGGTCAAATTTGTTGCAAGTACTATCATGCATCGTTTTCACTTCAAAATCACTTTCGAAACTAGTTGGGATGCATCTAAATGAATAGAGATACATCTAATTCAAGTCGACGCATCTTAAATATGTTGCTATAGTTATTTCTCATCCTTCTCATTATAAGTTTTCTTCTCACTGGATCCCTACTCTGAGGTTTATTAGCATGCGATAAAGTGAAGCTATGTCAGATTTATTTTACCTAAATAGAGGTATCATCCACATTTTCCATTATAACCGCTTGGTGTTTCATGCACTTTGTACACGAAAGACAGTACGATTTGTCTAATATGGAATTAAGAGGAAAATCTGTGTGTTTGACAAGTCATTTTACAGAAAAGCATGTGAATCGACATCAACTATATGATGTCAAAAAAGATAAGTTCACAACTAAGGAAATCCAAAGGGACTTCCAACGTACAAAGTTTAACTTTCCATCAATAGACACCAAAAAAGTGGTCAAGAAGGAATAAAATGATGCACTTGATCAGCAAAAAGCTTTGCTTTTTCAAGAAAGACACTAACAAAAAAATAAGCAATGCACAAATTCCAATGCATGAATGCTATTGCTTCCCATACAAAAGTGATTTACATCACAAGAAAGAACCCAAAATAAATCTTTTGCATAATGCACATATAAGTTATATATTTTACACAAAGCAGTTACTTAGCACTCAAAAAGCCACAAAGCATTCAAGTTTCTCTAAATATATGCCTCTTCAATTCACATCCTATATCATCTTTTAAGTTAATAATAAGTTAAGTTGTTAACATAGTACTTTGATAAACTCTTTGAAAACATGGTTAGGAGGAAAGGATCAGAAAGGCCTTTTGCTCTCTACTATTGGATCATTCAAGTTCTAATAGTTTTGAGCATAGTCGCGGTGGTAATTTGGTTAAGCACGAGACCGCGAAGCCCCAAATTCACCATCACAAACGTCTACACTAACCGAAATTTCTCAAAAGCTCAACAAAACGAGACTATTCAAAACAGCTCTCTTGGTTTTGTGCTTGATATCACAAATCCCAACAACGGCATGACCATTTGTTATGTTAATATCATTATGAAGTTACATAATGATGGTTTTCTTACTGGGAGCAAGTCCGTGGAAGCGTTTTGTCAAGGGCAGAAGAAAACTGTGACGAAGGAGATGTTATTTGATTTTGACCAACAGGTCCGTGTGGACGGTAATGATGGTTTACGTGTGACCGTGGAGACCATGATCAAGTATCATATCTTTAAGTGGAAGACAAAGATTCGCCATTTGGGGTTTGAAGGGTTTGTAAAAATGGGTAAAAACTTTACTGAAAATATATATCTACACAAGACACCATACGTGACGGAATGAGTAATCTGTATGTGAAATTAGTGTCTGAAATAGCAATCAAGAGATATGTCTCTTATATTAGTACACATATAAGCATTGTTCGGTTAATTTGTTCGAATTCAGTGATTGATATTACATATAGTAAGAAGTTGCAAAAATCCCACATGTCACTATAATTTGAAAACCAGCGTATAGTGAATCTTACCACGTTTATTCACCCATGTGTTACAGGCATATTTTGTTGATGATTACTGAAAACTTATAGATACAATAAGTACGCAACTGCAACAAACTCACCAATACATGAAATGTAGATCACAACCTTTGAACGCTATGTAATTAGGGGTAATCATGATGTTATTAAACTTATATCTATACAATTCACCGAAACAAACAATTGAGGTCAAAAGTAATAAGCATCTATGTAATGTGCAACCCATGCTATTCAGTATTTTATCTACAATTATCAGGGTCTTATATAAGTAGTTAAGCACTTGTCTTACCCAATTCAACCCGTGAGGTAGGAAAACTTACCCAACAGGTTAGGATTGCCAACTCTATTATACAGTAATGTTACTTTTCAAAATTACTAGAAAACTGCCATATATTCAAAATCATCCAACACAAGTTTATAACTAGTAAGAAGCTTAATATTTTAGTCTGCAAAGGGTATTAATAAAGAACTACAGTAATTATTAAGTACCGGATGATTCAAGGATATCCGTTTGGCAAAAGGTGGATGGTGGATTCATTCTGGATACTGTAATCAGCAATTGTAAAGTCGTCATAAAGCTGCTTCGTACCAAAGAACATATTATGGTGGGATGCAGGAATGCCTACCAAATATTCAATCTTCGCTTTCACTTTGCTGATGGTGTCAGAGCTATCAACATCGAGACTCATAATTTTGTTAGGGAACTGGATAAATATGGTCAAGGATGTAACCACAAGATAAAGGACAGATTCCCTCTTGATATTGTAGTCATCAAGGGTAAATCCGTCATTAAGTCTCACTCCGGAAAACATCAGCATCTGGTGGTTTGGTGGAATACCTACCTTCTCATGGATCTGTGCTTTCACATTGCCAATGGTCTCAAAGCTTCCAACGTCCACGCTAAGTGTCTTGTCGTTAAAGGTATTCCTAACAAATATTTTCATCAATGCAACCACAAGATGGAGGGTGGATTCATTCTTGACAATGCAGTAGTCAGCAAGGGTAAATCCGTCCTCGAGCTACTCTTCAGCAAACAACAGTGTCTGTTGGTCTCGTGGAATGCCTTCCTTTTCCTGGATCTTAGATTTTACATTACCGATAGTGGTACATCTCTTCACCTCAAGACTAATAATCTTTCCGGTGTGGGTAGCGATGAATATCTTCATCCATTCCTTTAACACAAGATAGATTGTGGATTCATTCCGGATACAGCAATCATAAATTGTATAATCGTCCTTGAGCTCCCATTCGGTGAAATACAGCAATTGTTGGTTCTTGGGAATACCTTCCTTTCCTTGAATCTTGGCTTTCACGTTGTCAATGGTGTCATAGATATTGACTTGTAAAGTAATGGTCTTTCCGGTGAAGATCTGAACTATTATCTTCATATTTTCCTTATTTGTAAGTACAAGTTCGAGAGTGAACCCCCAATAAACGTGGTAGTTTGAAAGGGTATGGTAGTCCTCGAGCTCGTTTCCAGAAAGGAACAAACTTTGCTGGAGTAAGAGAATACCTTCCTTATCTTGAATCTTGGTTTTCACGCTCTTGATGGTTTCAGATCTATTGACTTCAAGAGACATCGTCTTCTCATCAGAAGTTTTGATAAATATCTGCATGCATCTTCCCAACCTAAGCACGAGAAGGAGTGTGTATCCCGTTTGGATGTTGTAGTCAGCAAGGGTACGGCAATCATCCAGATGCATTCCAGCATAGAAGAGCTTCTGTCGGTATAGGGAGATACCTTCGCTTTCCTGGATCTTGGCTTTCACGTTGCTGATTGTGTCAAAGCTTTCAACTTCCAAACAAATTGTCTTTCCGGTATGATCCTTCTGAATGAATATCTTCGTCTGTAAATTAAACGGAAAGACAAAAGACAATAAAGATCTGAACAACAACTTCAACTATTACTGAACAGATATCAGATCATAATCTAAAACGACACATTTCATATCCATGCTTCCAACCTAAATGATATAACTTTGAAGGTAATAATCTTTTAACACATTATTTGCTTATCATTCCAACTGACTATAAATTTGATGCTATCTCTATCACTTCATGTACCATGCTGATGAAATTCTATATTATAATAAGGGACAAGCTAGCAATTAGTCAGTAATTAATATCAACGGAACATTTATATGGAGTGGTATTAGTAGTTACAGATTCCTTTTGTAATTGCGGTATCATAGAAATATAATAAGTTTGCATGATTTTGTCATTAACATGAACCTAGAAGGACAAGTAAGTTTCAAAATATCAAGTAGTATTTGCAACATTTTATTTTTTGAGATCTAGTAAAATATATTGAAAAGCTGCTAAAAGGTTTTCTTTGCTGCAAGGGAGAGTTAACAGAAGGCTAAACTAGCTTGGAAGGATGTGTACAAGCCTAAAAAATCAAGGTGGATTGTGTCTCGAGTCATTAGCTCAGGAATGGATGAGGGTATAGGGCGAAGGTTTATCACCATGGACAAATTTGCAGCGTCCACCATATGTGCAAGCACCATGTTGGAAATTATGACACACCTCAAATCCCGAAGTACTCATAGTAGTATTAGGTTGTTTGAGCCCGAAGTCGTGGTCACTAAAGTCTAAAACAGTGGCTGATGAGGAGGAGTGGGCAAAAGTGGAAGTAGATGGGGAATAATTAGCTATGTCACTCTCCTCAAGAAGGATCATAGACCTAACATCGTCAAAAGTGGGAAGTTTTCCCCTATGACAGATGATTCGGGCTATCTCGGGAAACCAAAGGCCATTAATAGTGCATGTGACAAGGCTAGAATTACTTACCGTAGAGCCAAGATTGGCAAGAAGATTGGCTTTGCTCTTGATCTCTTGAACGTAGTCCGTGACGGGAAGGTTGTCAATTTGCATGTTACGGATCTCATTGTCAGGTTGAATCACCTGCGCATCCTTATTGTCATGAAAAATGCTCTTAAGGCGATCCCAAACACCGTGTGCGGAACTACTATCACCAATAACCATGCTTTCAAGTTTAGGAGAGATCGTGGAATGCATCCACATAACCACGAGAGAGTCGTTGGTATCATGATTGGGATCAATAGGAGATGTACTTGTAGATGTGGAGGGGGCGTTTAGATGATGTTCCAATCCATACGTTTTACAAAAACCTTTAAACAAGGCACTCCATGAATTGTAGTTAAGTTTTTCAAGGTCTAGAGGGTCGGGTATGCAAGCCTTGATGCTAGCAAGGGAATAATAGTAGTCTTTATCTATGGGTTGTATTGGTGTTGTAGAAGCGTCACCCGTCATTTTGCTATGACAAGGTAATTGGCAGCAGCAAGCAAAAATAATAAAATGGCAGGCAGTAAAAATTGGCTCGGCAGTAAGGAAGGGGACGAGTAGGGTTTTAAGAGATTGATATCAATCCTTGACCATATTATTAGCATAATCATCCCTATCTAATACAAAGCGTAGCTTGCCAATCATTGGCCTGGGCTGAACTCATAACATAATAATTGGGCCTAGTACATATAATGGATCGGCTAATGACTAATATGAAGATAGCTTCCTCAAGTTGGCAACATATTGTTAAGGAAATGGCATCCAAGCCTTGTACAAATAATATCCGGAGCATATTGAAGAATGGAATGCAAACTATGCAGAAAATGATCAAGCTAAGTTGTTGACACAGGAGGGTAATTATAGATTGGTCCAAAGTTGTTCCCCGTCGTTAGAAAAGCATGCAACCATTTTCCGACCATTTATCACATTACAGAAGAAAATCATCATATTGACTCGCGTCAATGATCTATCAGTCGTGTGTTGTTGTGAGACTAAGAAAAACATTAGAAGCTACCCTGACACGTAAAGGATGAAAGCGTTTTGACATTTGTGTTTTTGCACAATGACTAGTTGGCTACTTTACATCTTTACCTATGTTAAGGGACTTGTTGAATTGCATTCAGTGTTGTAAAACAAGGACTACAAACCCGAGTTACCGTCCAGTAGTCACTGCAAGGTTAAAACTCTGTAAAAAGATGATCAAGACTCGGTTAGAAGTATTTGAACAATTGTATATGCAATTTGTTTATTTACTTCTCTTATGGTGTTTGGTTAAGTTGGTGAATTTGGGTTTGGGTATTAGCCTGATAGTGTTTGAATATTTTATTTTAAGGGTATGGTTTTGAGGGAATGAGTTTGATACCCATGAATAAGGCTTATCATATATACTCGCGAAGACGGTTCGGTAAGAAATCCACCCTCATTCTCATTATGTTCATTTCTCAAACATAAATACATAATTCAGAGTGATTCGTTAGCTCAAACCATACGTCTACTGTCGATACTTTTGTTTAGCAATTTGAATGTGTTAGCTCAATTAGTTATAAGGTAGTAAAATTCATCACAATCGAAATAATGTGAAAATCCACCATAACTAAAAAACATGACCATCTCTTATTATTACGATGGCCGGGAAATTCTTATCCAACCCAGATATCAAAATAAGCCATATATAAGAAATCAAGCAACAAAAGTTAAAGACAAAACAAAGTATCAATCGGCAAATATCTGTAAAACCATCACCTCAGTGACAAAGAGCCAAGTACTGTGTCATCAACCGAAGGATATTGACATCCATTTATCAACACAAGATGGATGGTTGATTCATTCTGGATGCTGTAATCAGAAATCATAAAGTTGTCATCAAGCTGCTTTCTGCCAAATATCATCCTCTGGTGGGATACAGGAATGTCCATCTTATTTTGTATCTTGACTTTCAGGTTGCTGATTGTGTCACAACTCTCAACCCCGAGAGTGATAATTTCAGTAGGCAACTTGATGAATATCGTCATCAGTGTGACCACAAGATGGAGTGTGGATTCACTTTGGATATCGTAGTAATCAAGGGGAAATCCGTCAATAAGCTGCACTCCAGAAAAGATGAGCCTTTGGTGGTCTGGTGGAATACCTTCCTTATCATGGATTTTGGCTTTCACGTCACGGATGGTGTCAAAACTTTCCACCTCAAGAGTGAAAATCTTTCCGTCAATAGTTTTGTTAACAATTATCTTTGTCAATGCAACCACAAGATGGAGGATGGATTCATTCTCAATGATGCAGTAGTCAGCAAGAGTAGATCCGTCCTTTAGCTGCTCTTCAGCGAAGAAGAGCATCTGATGGGATACAGGTATACCTTCCTTGTCTTGAATCATGGTTTTCACATTCTTGATGGTCTCAGATCTTTTGACTTCAAGAGATAGGGTTTTTCCAGCGTTAGTCTTTATGAATATTTGCATCCATTGTCCCATTTTAAGGACGAGAAGGAGTGTGGTTCCCATGTGGATATTGTAATCAGCAAGAGTATGGCTGTCATCAAGATGCATCCCAGCAAAGAACAGATTCTGCCGGTATGTTGAGAAACCTTCCTTTTCATGGATATTGGATTTCACGTTCCCAATGGTGTCAGAGCTCTTAACTTCAAGGGTAATTGTCTTCCCGGAGTGAGAATTCTTGATGAATATCTTCTTCATCTGTAAAAGCATAAACAAACCACAAAAATTATCTGAACAATAAATTCACCAACTAATAACAAATCTTGCTGAACGGAAAGACAGCATACTTAAATATTGCATCTGTCTTATCACAAAAGAATGAATTATTGTAGGCTTTGTGTTTACTTTTGTTTGCTTTTAATCTTATGTCATTTCAACTATCTACGTTCCTTCAGCATTAAGTATGTGTACGTTACTCTGTCTCGTGACCCAATTCTCAGTTGGGTACAGTGAGTTCACTAACAATAGCAGTTTGTACTCGTGTGGATCAATCTATCTATAGCAGTCGATTCAATCCGTCCATAGCAGTTAATATACTTAATCCAAATGCTAATTGTTACTTTTTTAATATAGTCAAATAGAAAACAATTGATTTTTCAACACAAAAATTGAAAACACTTGCAACATTCAATAGCCGAAAGAAGTTACTGGTATTTTATAAAGTGGAGGAAATTGCTCAGTGTAGATATCAGTTTCAACATATCAACGGCAACTAAAACCAAACTGTTTTGAACCAATATGCGATCAACCTAATGTTAACTGTTTATCAACTTCAAAGCATGTTTCAAAAAGGTAATGAAATGCACATCACACAACAAATATGAAAATGATGAAATCAAATATCCAAGTTTGCAGAGATTGAAATGCCACAAGAATAAACTACTACTTCCTAAATAAATCAATATAATTCAAATACTAAGAAGTGTAAA
>LBNU01006203.1:74892-86358 GCA_014162995.1 Artemisia annua | reverse complement strand
GAGAAGATAATGTTGCAATGTTTTCAATTTTTGTGTTGAATCTGTTGGTCTCGTGGAATGCCTTCCTTTTCCTGGATCTTAGATTTTACATTACCGATAGTGGTACATCTCTTCACCTCAAGACTAATAATCTTTCCGGTGTGGGTAGCGATGAATATCTTCATCCATTCCTTTAACACAAGATAGATTGTGGATTCATTCCGGATACAGCAATCATAAATTGTATAATCGTCCTTGAGCTCCCATGCGGTGAAATACAGCAATTGTTGGTTCTTGGGAATACCTTCCTTTCCTTGAATCTTGGCTTTCACGTTGTCAATGGTGTCATAGATATTGACTTGTAAAGTAATGGTCTTTCCGGTGAAGATCTGAACTATTATCTTCATATTTTCCTTATTTGTAAGTACAAGTTCGAGAGTGAACCCCCAATAAACGTGGTAGTTTGAAAGGGTATGGTAGTCCTCGAGCTCGTTTCCAGCAAAGAACAAACTTTGCTGGAGTAAGGGAATACCTTCCTTATCTTGAATCTTGGTTTTCACGCTCTTGATGGTTTCAGATCTATTGACTTCAAGAGACATCGTCTTCTCATCAGAAGTTTTGATAAATATCTGCATGCATCTTCCCAACCTAAGCACGAGAAGGAGTGTGTATCCCGTTTGGATGTTGTAGTCAGCAAGGGTACGGCAATCATCCAGATGCATTCCAGCATAGAAGAGCTTCTGTCGGTATAGGGAGATACCTTCGCTTTCCTGGATCTTGGCTTTCACGTTGCTGATTGTGTCAAAGCTTTCAACTTCCAAACAAATTGTCTTTCCGGTATGATCCTTCTGAATGAATATCTTCGTCTGTAAATTAAACGGAAAGACAAAAGACAATAAAGATCTGAACAACAACTTCAACTATTACTGAACAGATATCAGATCATAATCTAAAACGACACATTTCATATCCATGCTTCCAACCTAAATGATATAACTTTGAAGGTAATAATCTTTTAACACATTATTTGCTTATCATTCCAACTGACTATAAATTTGATGCTATCTCTATCACTTCATGTACCATGCTGATGAAATTCTATATTATAATAAGGGACAAGCTAGCAATTAGTCAGTAATTAATATCAACGGAACATTTATATGGAGTGGTATTAGTAGTTACAGATTCCTTTTGTAATTGCGGTATCATAGAAATATAATAAGTTTGCATGATTTTGTCATTAACATGAACCTAGAAGGACAAGTAAGTTTCAAAATATCAAGTAGTATTTGCAACATTTTATTTTTTGAGATCTAGTAAAATATATTGAAAAGCTGCTAAAAGGTTTTCTTTGCTGCAAGGGAGAGTTAACAGAAGGCTAAACTAGCTTGGAAGGATGTGTACAAGCCTAAAAAATCAAGGTGGATTGTGTCTCGAGTCATTAGCTCAGGAATGGATGAGGGTATAGGGCGAAGGTTTATCACCATGGACAAATTTGCAGCGTCCACCATATGTGCAAGCACCATGTTGGAAATTATGACACACCTCAAATCCCGAAGTACTCATAGTAGTATTAGGTTGTTTGAGCCCGAAGTCGTGGTCACTAAAGTCTAAAACAGTGGCTGATGAGGAGGAGTGGGCAAAAGTGGAAGTAGATGGGGAATAATTAGCTATGTCACTCTCCTCAAGAAGGATCATAGACCTAACATCGTCAAAAGTGGGAAGTTTTCCCCTATGACAGATGATTCGGGCTATCTCGGGAAACCAAAGGCCATTAATAGTGCATGTGACAAGGCTAGAATTACTTACCGTAGAGCCAAGATTGGCAAGAAGATTGGCTTTGCTCTTGATCTCTTGAACGTAGTCCGTGACGGGAAGGTTGTCAATTTGCATGTTACGGATCTCATTGTCAGGTTGAATCACCTGCGCATCCTTATTGTCATGAAAAATGCTCTTAAGGCGATCCCAAACACCGTGTGCGGAACTACTATCACCAATAACCATGCTTTCAAGTTTAGGAGAGATCGTGGAATGCATCCACATAACCACGAGAGAGTCGTTGGTATCATGATTGGGATCAATAGGAGATGTACTTGTAGATGTGGAGGGGGCGTTTAGATGATGTTCCAATCCATACGTTTTACAAAAACCTTTAAACAAGGCACTCCATGAATTGTAGTTAAGTTTTTCAAGGTCTAGAGGGTCGGGTATGCAAGCCTTGATGCTAGCAAGGGAATAATAGTAGTCTTTATCTATGGGTTGTATTGGTGTTGTAGAAGCGTCACCCGTCATTTTGCTATGACAAGGTAATTGGCAGCAGCAAGCAAAAATAATAAAATGGCAGGCAGTAAAAATTGGCTCGGCAGTAGGGAGGGGACGAGTAGGGTTTTAAGAGATTTTGATATCAATCCTTGACCATATTATTAGCATAATCATCCCTATCTAATACAAAGCGTAGCTTGCCAATCATTGGCCTGGGCTGAACTCATAACATAATAATTGGGCCTAGTACATATAATGGATCGGCTAATGACTAATAGTATGAAGATAGCTTCCTCAAGTTGGCAACACATTGTTAAGGAAATGGCATCCAAGCCTTATACAAATAATATCCCGAGCATATTGAAGAATGGAATGCAAACTATGCAGAAAATGATCAAGATGTTGACACAGGAGGGTAATTATAGATTGGTCCAAAGTTGTTCCCCGTCGTTAGAAAAGCATGCAACCGTTTTCCGACCAATTATCACATTACAGAAGAAAATCATCATATTGACTCGCGTCAATGATCTATCAGTCGTGTTTTGTTGTGAGACTAAGAAAAACATTAGAAGCTACCCTGACACGTAAAGGATGAAAGCATTTTGACATTTGTGTTTTTGCACAATGACTAGTTGGCTACTTTACATCTTTACCTATGTTAAGGGACTTGTTGAATTGCATTCAGTGTTGTAAACAAGGATTACAAACCCGAGTTACCGTCCAGTAGTCACTGCAAGGTTAAAACTCTGTAAAAAGACGATCAAGACTCGGTCAAAACTTGGGGTTAACTCGGTTAAACACAGTCAAAACTCGGTTAGAAGTAGTTGAACAATTGTATAAATGTTTGTAAACATATTTTTATGGTCCTCTATTAACATGTCATACATATATATGCAATTTGTTTATTTACTTCTCTTATGGTGTTTGGTTAAGTTGGTGAATTTGGGTTTGGGTATGTGGTTATTAGCCTGATAGTGTTTGAATATTTTATTTTAAGGGTATGGTTTTGAGGGAATGAGTTTGATACCCATGAATAAGGCTTATCATATATACTCGCGAAGACGGTTCGGTAAGAAATCCACCCTCATTCTCATTATGTTCATTTCTCAAACATAAATACATAATTCAGAGTGATTCGTTAGCTCAAACCATACGTCTACTGTCGATACTTTTGTTTAGCAATTTGAATGTGTTAGCTCAATTAGTTATAAGGTAGTAAAATTCATCACAATCGAAATAATTTGAAAATCCACCATAACTAAAAAACATGACCATCTCTTAGTAGTACGATGGCCGGGAAATTCTTATCCAACCCAGATATCAAAATAGCCATATATAAGAAATCAAGCAACAAAAGTCAAAGACTAAACAAAGTATCAATCGGCAAAGATCTGTAAAACCATCACCTCAGTGACAAAGAGCCAAGTACAGTGTCATCAACCGAAGGATATTGACATCCATTTATCAACACAAGATGGATGGTTGATTCATTCTGGATGCTGTAATCAGAAATCATAAAGTCGTCATCAAGCTGCTTTCTGCCAAAGATCATCCTCTGGTGGGATACAGGAATGTCCATCTTATTTTCTATCTTGACTTTCAGGTTGCTGATTGTGTCACAACTCTCAACCCCGAGAGTGATAATTTCAGTAGGCAACTTGATGAATATCGTCATCAGTGTGACCACAAGATGGAGCGTGGATTCACTTTGGATATCGTAGTAATCAAGGGTAAATCCATCTTTAAGCTGAACTCCAGAAAAGATGAGCCTTTGGTGGTCTGGTGGAATACCTTCCTTATCATTGATTTTGGCTTTCACGTCCCGGATGGTGTCAAAACTTTCCACCTCAAGAGTAAAAATCTTTCCGTCAATAGTTTTGTTAACAATTATCTTTGTCAATGCAACCACAAGATGGAGGGCGGATTCATTCTCGAGTATGCAGTAGTCAGCAAGAGTAGATCCGTCCTTTAGCTGCTCTTCAGCGAAGAAGAGCATCTGATTGGATACAGGTATACCTTCCTTGTCTTGAATCATGGTTTTCACATTCTTGATGGTCTCGGATCTTTTAACTTCAAGAGATAGGGTTTTTCCAGTGTTAGTCTTTATGAATATTTGCATCCATTGCCCCATTTTAAGGACGAGAAGGAGTGTGGTTCCCGTGTGGATGTTGTAGTCAGCAAGAGTATGGCTGTCATCGAGATGCATCCCAGCAAAGAACAGATTCTGCCGGTATGTTGAGAAACCTTCCTTTTCATGGATATTGGATTTCACGTTGCCAATGGTGTCAGAGCTTTCAACTTCAAGGGTAATTGTCTTCCCGGAGTGAGAATTCTTGATGAATATCTTCTTCATCTGTAAAAGCATAAACAAACCACAAAAATTATCTGAACAATAAATTCACCAACTAATAACAAATCTTGCTGAACGGAAAGACAGCATACTTAAATATTGCATCTGTCTTATCACAAAAGAATGAATTATTGTAGGCTTTGTGTTTACTTTTGTTTGCTTTTAATCTTATGTCATTTCAACTATCTACGTTCCTTCAGCATTAAGTATGTGTACGTTACTCTGTCTCGTGACCCAATTCTCAGTTGGGTACAGTGAGTTCACTAACAATAGCAGTTTGTACTCGTGTGGATCAATCTATCTATAGCAGTCGATTCAATCCGTCCATAGCAGTTAATATACTTAATCCAAATGCTAATTGTTACTTTTTTAATATAGTCAAATAGAAAACAATTGATTTTTCAACACAAAAATTGAAAACACTTGCAACATTCAATAGCCGAAAGAAGTTACTGGTATTTTATAAAGTGGAGGAAATTGCTCAGTGTAGATATCAGTTTCAACATATCAACGGCAACTAAAACCAAACTGTTTTGAACCAATATGCGATCAACCTAATGTTAACTGTTTATCAACTTCAAAGCATGTTTCAAAAAGGTAATGAAATGCACATCACACAACAAATATGAAAATGATGAAATCAAATATCCAAGTTTGCAGAGATTGAAATGCCACAAGAATAAACTACTACTTCCTAAATAAATCAATATAATTCAAATACTAAGAAGTGTAAATTTTAAAGTAAATGTGTATGAATGTTACCTTAGTTCCCTGCAAGAAACCACTAATCTCTCAATATTAACTATGGTTCTCAGTGTTCATATGTGGTGACTGAATAATCATGGATGAGAATTGGTATTTAAGCTCAAATCCAGATGATTCATCTTACATAGAAGACTTAACAGCTAATTTAATAACATAATATTGAAAGGACTCTTGAAAGGACTTTTTATTGAATAAAGACTCTTGAAAGGACCATTATATTGACTTTTGAGTGGAAGACTTTTCATGCCAAACTTTTGACCCTGAATACTAAAGAAATTTGTATTTTATGCCAAAAGTGGTCACATCCTGAAGCTTGCAAGTAAATAGCTTATGCATTTTTAAGTAGAAAACGCAAAAAGTGTCCAACCAGCCATATGAAAACACACTTTCCAAACCCTATCCAAAAAGGCATCATTAACATAGCTGTTACGTAATGTGGTTGATCAAGACTGAATGTGGGAACACGTAACGAGATTGAGAGTTAACAAGAACACAGTAATGAGAAAGTAGACAACTCATCTACAAAACTTAAGTTATGCAATCAGTTTACATAAATTAGGAAAATTAATAACCAACTTCATACTTGAAAACGAAAAATCTATATGTTTGACATTCATAGTCAAAGTACGTAGCAACAAGTACTACTTACCCAAAGCCATAAACCACCAATACTAGAAACACACATAAAAATTGATATGGCAGGATTATGTTGCAGTAAAACCAGCTTTTAAAACTAAAAATCATGACTGTATGCAAGGTTAAGCGGAAATTAGTCTCTAAAAAGTCCTTCACTTTCTGGGCTTCTAAAAACAGCTTTTAAAATAACATTTCCCACCCTGCCTCCTGATAGAAATATATTTGGGCATAAAACAAGTCAATCTTGAGTTGTTAATCACATATAAAACCTTGATTGGTATCTAATGCAGAGCTATAAAGCTCAACTTATGAACCATACGAGTTCTTTCAAGTTCAAATGTATTCCGGATAGTCGGGGGTTAAGCTCAACATTGCTTCTTGACCCCCAGTGACACAGTGCGGGATAAGGTCAAATTTTCAATAACCATTCATAGTACATCAGAAGTGAAGACACAGTTTGTTATATATACTTTTAACAAATTAAGTTGGTACCAAAAGAGAAAAAACGACCGTAAAACTTAAGCAAAAGAGAGGATAAACACTTATACTTTCAGCAAAGTTGATAAATTAATTAAGCAAACGATGGGGAAGGTGTAGTTCCGAGGGTAACACCGTTCTCAAGCTGCTGCTTTTTAGCAAAGATCAGTGTCTGCTCCTCTGGTGGAATACCTTCCTTATCCTGGACCATGTCTTTCACATTGCCAATGGCCTCGGAACTGTCGACTTCCATCCTGACGGTTTTTCCGGTTAGGGTCTTAATGAGAATCGGCATCCGTCTACTCGATTTAACAGCAAGATGGAGTGTGGATTCCTTCTCAATAAAGTACTCACCAAGGGTACGACCGTCCTCGAGCTGTGTTCCAAGGAAGAACAGCCTCTGCTGGTGTGAAGGGATACCTTTCCTATCATGAATCCTGGCTTTCACGTAGTCAATAGTGTCACATCTTGCAAGTTTCAGACTGATGGTATTATTTCCAGTTACAGTCTTGACGAATATTTTCATCAATCTCTTTGGTTTAACCACAAGATGGAGGGTGGAATCCAGGTCGATAGAGTATTTTTCGAGGGTGCGGTCATCATTGAGCTGGTTTCAGAGGAAGAACAGTGTCAACCAGTTTGGGCGAATACCTATCTTATCCTGAATCACACCTTTTACATCGCGAATGGTGTTGCAAATGTTGACGCCCAGCTTTATGGTGGTCTTTTCGGTAACGTTCTTGACATATATATTTATAGCTCCACCACCTATCTGAATCAAAGACAGATCTATAACTGATTCGTACTCGAGTAAGTTGTCTGCAACGGTACCCCGAAATCTCCTACCGTCAAAGGTAAGCATCTGCGTGTATGGGGAAATGCCTTCTATTTCACATATCTTGTCTTTCACTTCCCTGATGGTGTCGGAGCTTTTGACTTCCACGAAAGTATTCTTTCCACTAAAGGATACGTGTACTATTATCGGCATATAACCTCTCAATCCAGACTTAAATTCAAGAGTGGATTCGCTAGGGATGAAATGGCCAGAGAGAGTAAGGCCGCCCTTGAGCAGCCTACCATTATAGAAAAGCCTCTGCTGGTATGGGTCAATACCTCTCTTAACCTGGATCATGGCTTTCACATCTCTGATGGTGTCCGAACTCTTGACTTGCAGAAAAATGGTTTTTTCAAAGAGGATCTTGATGAATATATGCATGAGCTCACTTGATCTAAGCACGAGCTGGAGTGTAGATTCATTCGGGATAAAGTAATCTGCAAGGGTACGGTTATCCTCCTGAAGCTGATCCCCAGTGAAAAACAACTTCTGCTGATCAGACGGAATACCTTCCTCGACCTGGATCTTGGCTTTCACGTTGTGGAGTGTATCAGACACTTTGATTTCCAAAGTGATGATCTTTCCTGTCAGTGTCTCGACGAATATCTGCATCTAAAATTTACAAAAAAAATGTAACTTCCAAAAATATCATAGCAAATCTTGTTACTATTAAAAACCATTGAAATCAACTTAAAGATAAAAAAGCATGACATAGAAACTTTTAAGATCAAAACCAAACTATACGCAAAATATCATCAGTTTTTCATTCATGCATTTAACTTTACGTACATCAGTACATGCAGACATGTTAGTTTTAACATATTATTTCTTCACGCCGTTTTTGCTTTAACATTAGGTTATGATATTGTTCCTTATAAAATAATCATATTAGAACTCGGGGTTTTAATTATATATTTTTTTTCTTTAACACAACATGAGCTTCTTTTATTTTAACTATTTTTTTTTTTTTTTAGTCACAATAAAACAGTTATTATTCTTGTTAACTATATAGAGAGTTTAAGAGATTAACATGAAGATAAACACAATTCTCTTTATGTAATCATTATAGAACACTTATTGTTTTTAAATTACAGTAGAGATTAATAAGATATAACTTGAGAATTCCTACCTTTTTTTTGTTTGGAGCAAACTCGGATTGAACAACAGTAAAAAAAAAAAAAGTAGGGAGAAGAGAGAAATTCTTATTGATTGACGATACCAAGAGTTATATTTATAAGACAAATATGAAGCCCTAACTTGTTACTAATCTATACACTACCATGATGATCTTTCCTGTCACTGTCTCGACGAATATCTGCATCTAAAATTTACAAAAAAATAAAAAAATAATAATAATAAAAAAAAAAAAAAAAATGTAACTTCCAAAAATATCATAGCAAATCTTGTTATTATTACAAACCATAGAAATCAACTTAAACATAAAAACAGCATAGAAACTTTTAAAATCAAAACCAAACTATACGCAAAATATCATCAGTTTTTCATTCATGCTTTTAACTTTACATGCAGACATGTTTAGTTTTAACAGGTTATTTCTTCATGCCGTTTTTACTTTAACATTAGGTTATGTCTTATGATATTGATCCTTATAAAAAAATCATATTAGAACTTGCGGTTCTAATTATATTATTTTTTTTCTTTAACACAACGTACATGTGGTTATGTTATTTTGATTAACTTTTTTAGTCATAATAGAACATTTATTGTTCTTGTTAACCATCAGAGAGTTTAAGAGATTAACATGAAGATAAAACACAATTATCTTTATGTAATCTAGAACATTTATTATTCTTGTAAATTAAGATATAAGTTGAGAATTCTCTACCTCTTTATGTTTGGAGCAAACGCCTAACAAGAGTAAAGAGAAGAGAAAAATTATCATTAATTGATTATATAAGGGTTACGACTATAGGAGCTATTTATAATTCAAATATAATAACCCTAACTTGTTACTAAAAATTAGGATGAATGCATAAGCCCATAAATAATATTTACCAAATACCAAAGGAGATATATACTACGCAATGTATAATCATTGCAAATATTCCGATATTTTGTGGAAGTGGGCTCTTACGTATACAGGCCCAAGATATCAGCTGAATGTATCGTTATATAATAGTAAGATGTTTTCGAAAAAACGAAAAAGTACGTTGAGCAATTAAAATTGGACTAAAATTGGATTAATGAGAGCGTATCATTTTTGGCATGTAGGTGAAACTCAGTCATTCCATTAGCCAATATAAAATCAAAATTAAATCCAATTTGGTCCAACCATCTAAATTTCATTAAACAAAAAAATATGTATAGAAATACATTTTTCTATTTTGTAAAGAAAAGACTAATAAAATAATAGGGTAATTATTAAAAGTGTAGTTGTCTTAAATACGCAGCAGGCCAGAAATAGGAAAGAAAATTGATGCCTCGCAATTTGGTTGTATGAAAGTAGAATAGCTGTCAGTTGCAAAAAAACATCCCACCAACAACTTTTACTTTTTAAATAAGAAAGAATACATGTGTCAAAATATTAATGAAGTCGCACCGATCTATTTTGAGAATTAATTTTTTTACTCCAAAGTAGACTATAGGACCCTAGAAATACAACGCCGAGTTTTGACCAAACTTTAACCAAACCGATTGTTTTGTTGGATTTTAAGTCCAAATGCTTCTCTGTATATGTATTTATTTTATTTTCTGTATAAGACAATTATTAGCCAATAGGAAAGAAGTACTAGGATTGATGATCTGTCATAGATGACAGTTATTCTAGTTAGGAAACGTTTATGGCAGTTATCAAGTGAAAAGATGTGTCCCTTGGTCATATGTGAACCATCATGTCTTTTCCTTTGTGCCTGTACATAAACTATAAATACCCTTGTATATGACAGTTATATATATCAATATTATTACAGTTATTCTTGTTATATTTCCCTCCATATTTCGTGTACAAGTCTTATTATCTCTGCATATTTTCACAAACTCACCCATTCTCTGTAATCATGGTAAATACCAATTACTACATTGAAAACAAACTGTCTATCCCACAACTGAGATCAGTAAACCAATCTAATAATTGGCATCAGAGCCAAAACCCTGGGAGAAATATACAAAGATCTCAAACTGAATTTGTCCAAAGACAAATTAAAAGAGATACTGAGATTGCCATGGGAAACAAGATGAGACAGATTTCAAAGGAATGTAAAGACATGCTGAAGAAAAAGATGGAGGAAATTCGTGTGCATAATGAGAATTTGGCACAAAAGAAGGGTATGGTGGGAAGATACAAGAACTACATCTGTTTTAAATGCAAGTTGAAGGGACATATTGCTAAGTATTGTCCCACAAATGGCAAAACATTGATGTCTACAAGCCCTGAACAGAACAAACACAAAGAAGAGAAGATCCAAATCATGTATCCTGAAACAGTACACATCACCACAGACTATATGGTTGAAGGTACTGATGAACACAATTGGAATATGATCTGGTATGTTAGTGATAAACTGAGTAGACATATGTGTAGTAATTTATCACTTTTCTCAAAAATAAAAGAAAAATTCTCTGTGGAAAAAGATGAAGAACAGAAAAAATTCATCTTTATACATGGGATAGGGGAAGTACAGATTAGGATAGGAAATGATATCCTAATCATACCTAGTGTTAATTATGCACCAGAGGTAACTCTTAATGTACTTTCTGTGTCACAATTGGAAGCACAAGGATTAGTGCTTTCTTATAAAGGAAATAGATGCAGGCCCATCCCTATGTTTAAGAATCCCACAGATTGTAATTTTGATGCAAGCAAGATGAACCAGAGGCACAATGAGTATTTAGAAGGCTACTTCAGAATGATTAGTAAAGAAACACTCAAAAGGGAAGAACACCACAAAGAAAAGGCAGTATCTTTCACATATACTTGCAATATATGTGAAGAAGATGGGCACTTAGACTACATGTGTCCACAGAATACTCTCACAGCAGAAGATAATGATTCTGTCTTCATAAGAGGTGTACACTTTCCAATCCCTATAAAATGTTTCAATGATTGTATTGCTCTATTAAATTTACTAGAGGATGACTATATTATTAGTCAGAATTGGAATGGATATAGGGAGAATTTCATGAAGGCCTATTATTGGTTCTA
>LBNU01006203.1:44706-62703 GCA_014162995.1 Artemisia annua | reverse complement strand
CCCCCCCCCAACCCTAAGCTTACTCAATTCGTAATACTAAATCCATAATGATTATTCTTTTAAATCAAGAAGCTTTCCAAATAATTTGGATTGTCACCCTCTTATCATGGGTAAGTGATAATGATAAAGTAGTTCCTATAAATCCCAAATGCTTTATTATACCACAACGTAACTAGATATGCTAATAATTTGAATGTTGGTAAAGGAAATCCGTGAAATTTCAAAATACAAGATCATCTTAGCAAATATACATCGTATCAAGTATGTAACTACTGCATGAGAAGTGTGACCAAACATTAAGCAACAATCCAAACATCAGAAGAGACAAACTACATATTCAAGATAGGAACAGTCACGGATCTATCCAACAAGAGATAGAATCATAGAAGCAATGAAAATATGCAAATTTCAATACGTTAAATAATCAAGCAAGATAATATAGTCTGCTTAATAATGTTAACTTCCCACATACTTCGATGGCACTAAGCATATGTTAACGACATTGATATTAATTTTGTAACATAACACCTTCATTGTCCAAATAGTGTTTCTTTTTATAATATATTATCATCTAATCCTATAACTCTATGATCTTATTGGAGCAAATTACAAATCTAAAGACAGAAATAGAAACATTGGCATGAGAAAAGAATCAAAAGATTATATATAAAGTACTAAAGTAGAGTAACACCAAAAATTAGATGCAAAGGTCCTAGCTTTTGGTAACCTATTTGTCGTTCAGTCTAATTATATTCCGAAACAGATATCTACTTTTGTTTACAAACTTGCTTCAACCACAAACACATAGACGACTGAGCATCATGTCTTGATATACACTTATCCTCACAACATATACGCTACATAAATCACTAAATAGTCTACCAAATATTGTGCAACATGCTTATAGATAACTAAATAAGCTACCTAATACTGTTAAACAAGCTTATAGATAATTAAATAAGCTATGTATAGTAATACTGTGCAGCATGCTTATAGATAACTAAATAAGCTACCAAATACTGTGCGTCTGTGCCACGTCATATAACAACCCTTCAACTCTCGCACATCCAGCACTCACTCACCTTGGTCATTGCGTTCACAAAAGCAAAAGGGGTAGATTCAATATCTCGTGATAAATACAGTACCTCTTTATCAACTCTCGCACATACTTATTGTCACAACATGATGCTTCTTACATTATGTTTATAGATACCCATATAGCTCAGCACATACTTGATGACCGTCTTGCATTCTGCCCGGTTTAGGTTTGAACAGCAAATTGTTATGTTGTGCGTGGAGTTCAATAACTTCTTTCAAACTCATACTACCCATATCGTCCATCTGGAATTTAGCAGCCTGAGCAGCCGCCTTTTGTTGAGCTTCAAACTGTCTTTGCTCACGTGCCTTTAGGTAGCTGATGTTTTCTCTCACACCAGGTTGGACCACATCAGTTCATTCTATAATATATAGTTGAAATTCATTATCTATCTAGCTACTATTTACTAGTATATAAAAACTCGCTCAATTTAAACTTGCGAAATGGAACCAAATGTGAAGATCAAGCTGAACTTCTAACGAGCCGTGGCTCAGCATACCCCTATAGGCATTGGTTAAAAAAATTATTATCTGTCTACTATTTAAATGGTTAAAAATGTTTTTTGAGATGGCATGGTTTTTCTTTTTTCACAACTTTACAATAAGACCCAAACACTCATTGAGTCAATTTAAATGATCATCTAGGTTTATTCTTCCTATATTTTTGCTTGCGAAAGTAATTACCACCATTTTTCTCATTTTCAGGGGCTGACTCCTCTGAAATCACCACCTTTGATTCGCATTTCAAATAGCACTGTCAAGTATTCACGCATCCGATGTTTCTCGTATCCAAATATGAACCAATGCCGGTATGTCAAGTTTACCCTTCAACTATGTTACATTGACACGGGTACGGGTATCCGATATTGGTACGGATCCGAGTGTCGGATACGTCATCCAAAAAAATTTAGGACACGGGGACACCGTCCTAACTTTGGACTCGGGTACGGATACGGCAATAATTTTTCCTAAAAAAATATACATATAGATAATTCGTGCAACAAATTTAAACATATTCAATGAAACTGATTACTTAAACACATAACATAAGTCTTTGGAGTCAATATTTACTCAAAACATATTTGATACATATCTTTTAATTACTAAAATTAACATAAGCATAAATGAAAAACTCAACCTTTTAATATTTTATTTTAATGAAAAAGTAATAATAGCTGGTAAACACTTATACCACTTTGGAAACATAAAAAACATATTTTCTCTCTCATCTTCACTTTCTTCTTTCATGTTCACGCTTCATCTTCTTCTCTCCAACAAAGTTTCCACTGGAAAACACCATGACCACAAAAATCATAACACCAGAAACGATTCAAGGTACAAAATCATAACATCATAAACGAAACGCGGAAACTAGCGATCTAGGTCGCGATCCCGAGCGATCCAGGTCGCGATTGCTCACAGATCCGATCGACATGGCCTGAAAAAAGATGAAGTTGCCGTACCCAAGCCCAAAGTGGCGTGTCGCGTCGTACCGACCCTGGTATGCCGGCCATTTAGCCGTGTCCGGGTAACATAGCCCTTCAATCTGATGGTACAAAACAAGTTGAATTTTGGCCCAACGGATCTCAACATTCTCCTCATCCGGCACCATATGACACGGTAAAAATATCTGTTGCGCAAGTGTTTTATTAAAACTAATTATATTGATATTTTGTTCTCAATTTGAGGACTGGATATGGAGTACACAAGATTTAAAGGCATTAGAAGTTATCGTTGAAGTTTTTATTGGTTTTGTGATTATGGTTTGTTTTCAATAATTTCCGGTCAAAATTTGTTGGAGCAAGAAGAATTTAGGACCAAAAGCGTTGTGTTATCGAAGTTTGAGGGTTTTTGAACATAGTTTAATTCTCAAGTTAAGGAGCATTTTGGCATGATCAAGTAATCAACTTCCCTTTGGATGTTACTAAAACTTGAGTATTGCGTTTAATAGCTTTATCCATACTCAGCAGTTGAATAGAGAGGTTGTTTGTTTGGTTTTTTTAATGTACTTACAACTATGTATTGTTGCTTTTTTTTTTTTTTTTTTTTTTTTTTTTTTTTATTTTGTTGGTCATTGACATATCTATATATACTATGGTATGACATCTCTTGCCACTTTCGACATCTTATTTTCTTATTTCTATCTCTATCTGACTTTTGAACTTCCATTATTGCAACTTAGCCGGAATCACTGGTCTCACAAAAAAGCAGTTTCTTATATTCTCAACTATCCATATTATTCATGGGGTAGGGGTAGATTAAATCTGTCTTACCATTATTACTGACTTAATCTCTAATTACATTCGAAGATTAAAAACTGGTAATATCAGAACTTCTTTCGAGTGTGACGAAGATTTAAAGGAAAGTATAAGAGCGACGTATAGAGCAGTATGAGTGGTAGAACAAATGCTTACGGAGAACACACATATGATTGTATTGTGTGTTGTTTGACCGTGATGGAAGGCTCGATGCTTACAAAAAACATATAAGATATTCATACGGAACCGTTGAGAACAAGACAAAAAGGAAAGATGAAGTGATGTTCGTTGGACGTTACGAAGTAGAATGTGCAAACAGAAAGGAGATGCTGCTATATGGAGTCTATAGATCAAATGCTGCGAAATTGTCCATTATGAAAGGTTATTAAGATCTACACATCCAAGTCGCTCCAACACTCTAATAAAGATAATAGATAATCGAGATTGAATGAAGGTCTTACGTGATTGATCTTGAAAGAGCTTCAATTACCAGCTGGTAAAATAAAGAAAAGTATGAGATTGCTATCAATGCAAGATCTCTCAGTAAATGTTCAAAGTGTTAACACGGCTATAACTTGCATTTTTGAAGACTGTTATATAAAGTAAACCAGGTGCGCATGAACATAATCCATACAACCGACTTACGATAAGGCCTCAACAAACATAGTGTCCTTGGATGGATGGGAGCCTACAGATGGCATGCATCCTTTTTAGATGGCAACCCCGAACCTTATCTGATCACCCGTATGATCGACCCACGTGGGTATGTCCCCAAGTATGAGACATGAGAGACATAACATAATAGGAGTGTAAGCGTGACTAGATCAATTCATCGTATATTCTACAGCTGCTACCGATTGACCTACGTCTCACTGTGACGCGGACGTCACTTGGTATATCAAGCAATATGCTGCGGTCGCGCCCACCGGCCACCGCATTTTGTAAGTCACGAAAGTGGTAAGTTGTTGTCAAAATAGGTTCGTATGTAATATATTGATGTATGTATAGATTTATATAGTCACGTAAGATTACTCACTATTTATAGAAATGGTTTAGTGTTTAGTTAACCATCAATCTATGACTTTCAACAACGTTTATTAAAAAGGTAATTACCTAAGAATGTATCTTATACTGTTAATTTTCTCTAATTGGTATATAGTTATCAAAGTATTATTTTAATTAATATTGATATATGTATGTAATTATTCCTCTGCAATATAAAATTACGTGTACATAACTATAATTAATCACTATTAATGCTAATTACATTCTACCTTTCCATACTGCTCTGTGACTNTTTATTTTTTTATTATTATTATTATTATTATTATTATTATTATTATTATTATTATTATTATTATTATTATTATTATTATTATTATTATTATTATTATTATTATTTCTTTTGCTATTATATACCATATACTTTTGATTTTGACTTTTGTGTATATTTTGTTTATATAAAATGATCATTTTACTTTTTGATGTGAATAGAGTGGTTACAAAATATAAGGATAAAATGATCATTTTGTATGTGCAAATAAACACGAAGATCGAAATCAAAAGTTTAGAGTACATAATAGCAAAAAACTAAAAAGGTTACACAAAATTAAAAAGAAAAATGACAAGTTAGATACATTTTTAAGTAACTATTCCTATTAAAAACTATAACCTTTTTGTGGTTATTTGCCATGCCTTAGAATCACTTTCAGGTACAAAAGGTTTAAAAAGTAACACAATTATTTTTATAGAACTTGAGATGATTTCGAGTTTAATAGTATATAACTTCTTTCACTAGAAGATTAACGGATAATAAAGACGAGATATAGAGCTTGATAGGAGACTAATGCTTAGAGAAACACATATGACGTATGTGTTGTTTTGAATGGAGACTCATACTTACAAAAACATATGATGCATTTCTCGAGAGAAATCAAAAGGAAAGATGAGTGATTCATTGGACGTTACAAGTAGAATGTGCAAAAAGGAAGGATGGCTTTGGAGTTTACAAAGGGAATCTTTCATATTATGAAGGTTAGTGACGTAACAATTGTAATGAATCGACATCAGATTGAATGAAGTCTATATTTGATTGATCTATTGATAGATCCCCCAAAACAAAAATCAGTTCTTCAGGAACAAAAACTAAAATACGTTCTTATGAAGATTTTTGCATGTTCAGTTATTTGAGTATTTTGTTTGATAAACCGCATATGCTTCATTAGTACCCAAGTTTTATTTTACGTTTAATTGTGCATAATAAGGTGGCTTATTCTAACGTCTAACTTCGTGATACGCAAGTTATTATGTATTTTTGTGAAATCTCCTTGAAATACTCGTGAATTTCACGGGTCTTTTAGCTAGTGTACGTGTAAATCTATAGACCGGGTGCATTAGTTATTAATGTTGTAGCATTCTATCGTATGTTTGTAATATTAGGAAACGGAAAATAGTTAACGATGAAGATAATATATATGACTAGCTCACCATCTAGTTCTATTGAATTTTTACATGTCATTCGTCAAACCTTTTCGTGTCTTATACTTTTCCGCTGCTATACTTTGTCTAATTTCCGCTGCAAACTCTATTTACTTTTCCGCTGCTATTTTACACAAAGAGTACTTGTACTCTAAATGGTTTATAAATCGAATGATGTGTTTTGGTCACATTTTAAACGTCCCGAGTTGTGGTCGTTTACTATAAATGTGCCTGGTTTCTATTTTCGTAATACCCCCAGCACTGTAGCTGCCATATTTGAGTTGGGGGTGTTACACCATACATCGAGTTTAATAGTATATAACTTCTTTCACTAGAAGATTATGGATAATAAAGACGAGATATAGAGCTTGATAGGAGACTAATGCTTAGAGAAACACATATGATGTATGTGTTGTTTTGAATGGAGGCTCATGCTTACAAAAACATATGATGCATTTCTCGAGAGAACACAAAAGGAAAGATGAGTGATTCGTTGGACGTTACAAGTAGAATGTGCAAAAAGGAAGGATGGCTTTGGAGTTTACAAAGGGGATCTTTCCATTATGAAGGTTATTAAGTTAGTGATGTAACAATTGTAATGAATCGATATCACATTGAATGAAGTGTATGTTGGATTGAAAGAGCTTATACCAGTGTCTATATATTGCTATCAATGCAAATCCTCCGTATGTTAATGTTACAGGCTTTTGCATTTTAATTTATATAACCCGTGAGTACAACTTACAACTTTATCCTCAAAAAACAAATCTTGATGGATGAGCCACGATGGCTTGATTTTTTGCAACTTAACTTAGATGACATACATGACCATGTTATACATATGATGTAGAAGCTGAAATTACGATTCAGCTGTACGTGCACCATGGATGGACTCACTTGTTAAGTCACGAAGTGTAAATTGTTTCAAAATATGTCTATGTATTTATTATTATAATTTTTTGGGTTATTTGGGTTTCTGACTCGACATTACGAGTCGACTAATCCCAGAACGACTACCCTTTTGGATAGCTCGGAGTCATGCAACCTTTGATTTTAGCTAATAAGTTTCTTATGATACAAATTTATACTTATAATCATAAGGAACAAATTTATGCAACACCTTTTAAAAAATTATAGGTCCATCTCTCTTGTGCACTTTGAGTCTATAAGTTATAACATATGTGACGTAAATCTATAATGTGATAGCTTATATATTATCTCTACGTTCAGAAATCTGTTTGAAAGTATTAGACAAATTAAAATTTGGGTTTCTGATTTAAATGTGTTTATATTTTTAGATTATGCATATGTGAGTCATTAACAATATATTTTTTGTTCATACTTTCGTAAATGCATGCAAACGTATCTTTTGTTTTTAATACTCCCTCCGTCTCAAAATAAGTTTCCAGTTTGACTTTTCAGAGTCAAACTGGTTCAACTTTGACCTTAAATATTTTTCTTGTGCTATATAATACTTGATAAAAAAATTATACTAATAGAAAATACACTTAAAACTCAATCTATTCGTATATTTTGCATCAAGTATTATATAACACCCACAAAAATAGGTTAGGTCAAAGTTGAACTATTTTGACTCTCAAAAGTCAAACCAGACACTTAATTACATCGGATCGTTGATAAGAGTTTTTTTTCAAAAATGTTTAGGCTTATTGGCAAGTTAATATTTGTACGATTCGTTCAAGTTTACCTGTAACTTTCAAGGGTCTATGAACTAATAGTTTTATAAATGGTTTAGTGTTTGTTAGATACTCACGACTTTCACAAGTTTATTAAAAAAGGATAATTACCTAAGAATGTATCTAACTTGTTAATTTTTCTAATTGTATGTAGTTTTCTTATTATTATTATTATTATTATTATTATTATTATTATTATTATTATTATTATTATTATTATTATTATTATTATTATTATTATTATTATTATTATTTCTTTTGGCTATTTATATTACTATACTTTGATTTTGACTTTTGTGTATATTGTTTATATAGATGATCATTCTTACTTTTGATGTGAATATGAGTGGAGTTACAAATATAAGCGATACAATGATCATATTTGTATGTGAAATAAACACGAAGACTCGAAATCAAAAGATTTAGAGTACATTAATTAGCAAAACAAAAAGTTACACAAATTAAAAAGAAAAATGCACAAGTTAGATACATTTTTTAAGTAACTATTCCTATTAAAACTATTAACCTTTTTGGTGTTTATTTGCCATGCCTTAGAATCACTTTACAGGTCAAAAGGGGTTTAAAAAGTAACACAATTATTTTTATAGAACTTGAGATGATTTCGAGATTAATAGTATATACCTTCCTTCACTAGAAATTAACGGATAATAAGACGAGATATGAGCTTGATAGGGACTAATGATTAGAGAAACACCATTATGACGTATGTGTTGTTTTGAATGGGAGACTCATACTTTAAAAAACATATGATGCTTTCTCGAGAGAAATCAATAGAGATAGGATTGTTGGACGTTACAGTATTGAATGGGGCAAAAAGGACAGGATTGGCTTTGGAGTTTACAAAGGGAATCTTTCATATTATGAAGGTTAGTGACGTAAACAATTGTACATGAAATCGCATCATGATTGAATGAAGTCTATATTTGATGATCTATTGATAGATCCCCCAAAACAAAAATCAGTTCTTCAGGACAAAACTAAAATACGTTACTATGAGTTTTGCATGTTCAGTTATTTTGAGTATTTGTTTGATAACCGCATATGCTTCATTAGTACCCAAGTTTTTTTACGTTAATTGTGCTATAATGAAGGTGGCTTATTTAACGTCTACTTCGTGATACGCAAGTTATTATGTATTTTTGTGAATCTCCTTGAAATTACTCGTGAATTTCACGGTCTTCTAGATAGTGTACTGTGCTAATCTATAGACCGGTGCCTTAGTTAATTAATTTGTAGCATTCTATCGTATGTTCGTATATTAGGAAAACGGAAAATAGTTAACGATGAAAGATAAATATATATTGACTAGCTCAACATCTAGTTCTATTTGATAGTCGCTACTCGCAAGTCTTTTATACATAAAGAATAACATCATTTCGGAGTTTTTTTGACAGAAAAATCTTATGCGGAAAAAAATTGGACCAATAGGAAGCTTGATTTCACACATAAGCGAATCAAGCAATATGATTGGTCAATAAAAAGTCAAAATTTGAGTTGGATTTTTGAGTCAAACTCTAATAAATTTGGTGGAGAATTTTGATGGGAAAAAAAAACACATAAAAATATAGTGTCAACATTTATAAAAAACAAAACTTTAAAAAAAAGAGGTATATAATAAAACTGGTAGTGTTTGAATTTTTAAATATAAGGATATACTATATAGAGTTAAGTGTAAAATTATAAGTCTCCATGTTTTTTAATAACTTTAGATAATAAACAAATAACCCCTTACACTTTATACCCCATATACATTATAATATGAACTTTGTTTACAATTACATGTATCAATATTAGCTTGTGACTTTCATCTATTTAAAATAAATTTTTTTGTAAATATACTAATTAGTTTTAATATAGGTTAAATATTTTTAAAATAAATATTAGTTTTAAACTTTCATCTATTAAATTTTTTTTTACTATGTATGTTAAATAAGGACTAATGTTATCATATTTAAAAATTTAATCTATGCATACACGGGTTTGAATATTAAAACGGATAAATTATTATTAACGGTAATATAAATATTAAATGTTAAGCACAAGTTACTATGATATAAATACAAATATACGCGATTGTACTTATAACAACGACTCATGTAACTATTATTTAAATTTTATATAAAGATATCCGGAAAAACATCTTTAAAAAATTTTACAGAATATATTTTAACTTCTCAACACTCATTATGTGCTATTAAACTCGCACATTTTGCACAAAATGCGCGACTGTACTTATAACAACGACTCATATAATTATTATTTAACGTTTATATACGGATATCCTGAAAAATATTTTTAAAAAACTTTACGGGGTATATTTTAACTTTACCAACGCTCATTATGTTCTACTAAACTAGCACATTTTATAAAACATGGTATCAATAGTTAAAGTTAAACAATGACATCAACCTCAACCTCAACATCTATGTCGGCTAAATAAAAGTTTATATATGGATATCCGAAAAAATATTTTTAAAAACTTTACGAAGTATATTTTAACTTTATTATCGCTCATTATATGCTACTAAACTCGCACATTTTATACAACATGATATCAAGTATACGCGATTGTACTTATAACAACGACTCATGTAATTATTTAAAGTTTATATACGGAGTGCTTTTTAACTTCATCAACGCTCATTAGGTGCTACTAAACTCGCATATTTTGTGCGACATGATATCAATAGTTAAACAACAACATCAACCTCAACCTCAACATATATGTCAGCTAAAAAAAGTTAAATCTTTCATCCAATAAATTCTTTTACAAAATATTAATAGATATTAATAAATAATGAAAAACTCACGCATATTTATTAGTTGTACTTATATCACATTTCACGGGTAAATTATTATATGTCCATATAGTAAACTAAAATTTTAAAATAAATTTGATTTATGTATAGTTGCACTTAGTATTTGCGCAAGTCATTGCTTAACCTTTGTTGTATAATGTGTTGACATGAAAAGAAAGATTCATGTAACCTTTGCTATGCATGCAATGGCCTTATACAGGCAAAAATAAGATTTAGGCTTTCCCAGAGACTCAAAAGATGCTAAAAAGCAAATTACAGTTTACTCATCCCCGAAAAAATGGGTAGGTTGTTGGAATTGCCTATTACGTGGAATACATTTGGTATAAAACTTTCTTTAGTATGCGCTTTGGGTCAAAGCCGACGAGATTTGGTCCACAAATATTCTTACCTTGAATTTTATTTTGCGAAGACACTCTCAAAGATCCCCTAAGAATTCTTTGAGTGCCTGATGCAGTGGCGTAACACACGCCATTGGTTTTTTTTTGCCCTATGACGCCGCCAAACTGCACCTGAGGATGCGCCATTGCTGCACAGTTGGTCCCTTCACCAGCCCTTTACTTAAAAAAAAATAAAAAAAAAATAACACAAACATGAAAAACACGACATGAAATGTTAGCTCAAACTATCTTTAAAAAAAATAACATTTATCATTTAAAACACTTATTTAAGTAATTATCTACCACATAAAATCAAAACAAATTAATGTATATATTTATATGGACTAGCAATAATCAATATTTATGTAACAAATTTTTTTGCCATAACCCCGTGCGTGCGCGGGTATTATAACTAGTTATTGATATGTAATGTCCGGGGCTGTCTCATGAAGTTTAAAATTTTTGACTAGCTCACCTTTCGAGAAGGAATGTTATAAAAGTTTTTTTTTGAACGTCTCAAATTTTATTAACAATTAGCAAGGAGCTAGCGAAAAACAACAAAAACAATTACAAAATACAAAGCATTGGGTTTTGCAACCACAACAACCGGTTTCTATAACAATATATACTCCTACTCGAACAACACTTCAAAACATTTGACACAATAGCATCAAAAATACAACTTTACTGAACAAAAAAGATTGTTATTCCGATACTTCCATATCACCCACATATATAGACGTTAGGATAATAGCTTCCAATATCTTTTTGCGTATGAGCCTACAATGCCTCGAGTCAATCCAATCCACGATGTCCGCAATAGATAAGACACAGAAAATGGACTTTTTTTTTAGCCATGGTTTCCGACCTTTTTGGCCGACTAATCCACGGGGTTTGAACCCACCGCCACACAGATTCAAACCAGGTGAAGCCCTCCCTTTTCAGGAGGTTGGCGTGGCCACTTAAGGTTGTTTGCACTTAAGAAAATGGACTTTACCATTTCTATTTTAGACAACGGATACAGCGCATTCATAAATAAAATGCAACACCCTGTTACGAAACAAGAGTTACCCCGCCGCAACGCGGCGGGTACATCCACCTCGTTATATATAAAACATAAAAGATTACGTATACCTATAATTTATGGCTACACATACATTCATACGTTTCTCATAAGTTTTCTACTCGTAACATCTTGTTGATTGTTTTTATATTAGATGATAGGTTAAGGTCCAATGCTGATTGAAAGCTATGCTATCAATATAAATACACATGTAATTCTACTTGCGTAATCACAAAATACAAAATACAAATACATTCAATAATAATAATCTATTTGCTATTTTACATTTTATACATCATGAATGCACTTGCTGAGGGTGTGCTTGATAAATCTAACGATATCACGAAGCAACAGCGGATAACAGTTGCAAAAAGCACGATAATTCACTAACGCTTAAACAAAATATAAAGTTGCTTTGAAAAATTCTACGTTTACTTGACTATATGTTTATTAATTGTTTTTGTATTTACAGTTGAAAATCTTATATTATACAAGATAAATGATGGGTTGATAGTCATGTTACTATATATGTGGACTTAAATTGAAGATTCTTATACTTAAATCTTCAAACTTAATACAAAAACTTACAGAAACAATGTATTGTGCCTTTCTTATTTAGAATGTAAATTATATTTCTATTTAAAATGCCAATCATGATATCAAAGCCCAATCATAAAACAATTATTTTCTAAAAGACTCATATGTCACCCAATCATTTTCGCTATTTTTTATTTTTAATGAAGTAAATTAAATAGAAAAACCATTTTTGCACCATTTATGCAACTAAATGCTTTTCCATTTTTCACATAAATACAAATTTAAACTCTCAACAATATACGCTCGCTAAACTATTGTAATTTACCTTTTAAGTAATGATTAAATATTTATCAAACAAAATTTAAAACCCATAACAAATAAGCACTCAACTTTCCAAATGAGGGCCGGGTGAAATTATTTTGATCATCCAAATTACAAATAAATAAGCACTCAAGTTTCCAAAGGCATGTGTTGTTATTAAACATGGTTTTGTTTTTATTAGATACGAGACACTTGATCACTTCATAGTTTATTCACTTTTTATTTCCAAATTTATACAATCACTCCAAAAATGAACATGCAAACAACATTATTATACTTTGGTACCGAAGCCTCATTCATATTTCATACAGTCATCATTAGTTAAGATGCATTATTATATCATGCAGTATAGCTAGTTGATACTCATGTGGATGGATGGATGGATCATTTTTCTCACGCAAAAACAAATCACTATGCACGTGTCAACATCCTACCATATCAAGCAAACCCTTTCCACGTGTCATCATCGTAGCCATTTTGATATCAAGAAAACCCTAATCCAATGGCCTATAAATATCACATATCCCCATGTCCTCAATATTTTACTATCCCAATATTTATTTTATCATTTGCCTTCTTTCATCTCAAAGATGACAACTGTCATAAAAAAAACATTCCATGCCTCCACTCCAAAAGCTTTTAACATGAAGAAGATCTCACCCAAACCAACCAAGTTCCTGTGCTTTCCACCCCAGAAAATCAACCGTAAAAGGGTTTCTCTTATTGTGGCTGTTGCAAACAGTGATGACGCCATCAAAAGTTCAGGTGACGTCACACAACCAACCAAACCGGTTGGTGATAATGAGGTTGTCAAAGCTCTTAAGACAATGGGAGAGTTTGTTTTTTACAGTGTTAAGGCGGTTTGTAAGATTGTAATAACTCAGATTGTTACTATTGTCACAACCGCTTTGTTTAAGGAGGACGTTACAAAGTTTTCAAAGGATAAGCTTAAGGTTATTTTAATGGTTTGTGTGTGGTATGTGTTTGGTTTTATGAAAAAGTGGAATACTAGACCCACTCACAAAATCCACATAAAAAATACACTCGCTGACGTGTCAGCGGGTGATTGGTGTATTTTCTAGCAGTTTCTCTCTCCTCTCTCATATTAAACAATCACCCGCTGACACGTCAGCGAGTGGATATTTTGTTGTGGATTTTGTGAGTGGGTCTAGCATTCCCCTATGAAAAAAATAGGTTCTTGGATGTTTGGTTTTTGGAATAAATAGGCTGGTGTTGGATCTTAAGTTATGGGGAGTTTTAGTATAAGTTATCTATGGTTTTTGGTAAGCAAGTAAGATGTTTTGGTAGTAAGTTATCTATGGTAGTAAGTTTAGTATCTTGTTAGGGAAAGTTATATATGGTTTTGGTAGTAAAGTTAGCTATGGTTTTTGGTAGAAGAAAGTTATCTATGGTTGTTGTAGTAAGTGATGGAGATGGTTTTTGGTAGTAATGAAATTGAAAGTTATCTATGGCTTATGGAAAGGAATCTTTTTCTTTCACTTTATCAAACATTTACTGTTTTCTATCATCGTGTGTTCCCTGTATGCCATGTTTTTCTTGTTTGAATATGGTTGTTTAACTTATTACTCACTGTTTATTCTTTAGATAAAATTGCACCATTCGTCCCTAAAGTTGCACGTTTTTGCGTGTATCGTCTTTTATCTTTTTTTTTTTTTACATTTTCGTCCCTGAACTCTTCAATATTGGCGCGGTTGGTCCTTTTGACAAACGGACGTTAGATCCTTTGCGTAACTGACGTGGCACGTATGGGTATTTTCGTCATTTCACACACCACCCTTTCCAAAAATGTAGCTCGTTTGCGTATTTCGTCCCTAAAAGCTTTCTATAAACGAATTCGATTTGCTTTTGCTGAAAGTTACCTTTTCCAAGAAAGCTCTGCAAAAAAATTTCCCGCCCAATCACATCAACATAAAATCATAAAAGGCTCGAAAATCGTCCCACAAATCTGCCAAGAATGGCGTCTCTAACAATGTCCGCACCAACGTGGAAGATGCGCAAAAGAGGGGACAGGGTTCCTGCAGAACAGTTGGAGAAGGAATGTGAGAAGGAATATGGTAATGAGTTGAAATGCAGTTGGTTTGAGATTATTTTGCTCTTAGCTTGTGTTTATATATGTTTATGTACTAACTAATTAGGGTTTATGTTGCAGAATTTGATCGGAATTTATTCAGCATACGGATACACCACGGAGGTGCATTTGTGCGTTTCCCTGATAGGGATTACGTGGGTGGTGCTGAAGACATCATTGATAGGGTGGATATTGATGTTTTCTCTGTTTTTGACCTAGACCAAATGGTGCTACAGTTGGGCTACACAGGTAAGAATGAGCCTCTGTTTTATCACTATCTAAGTCCAATGAGTACTTTAGACCACGGCTTGTTTCCCCTGTCATGTGATGATGATGTTAGATGTTTGAGTTATCTAGTGGATGGTTTCAAGTTGATAGAGGTGTACATTGAGCACGGTTGTTCTAGGGTTACGGGCAAAACTAGGGCAATAATAGAGGAACTTGTGTCTAGTACTCCACCTAGTGCCCCTAAGGTAAATAAACATCGTCAAATGTTGTCCCTGACATGGCCTGAGAACACTGATAATTTAGCACTTCCAGCCAAGTCAACTCAAGGTACCCATTTTACACAATTGAGTTTGATTGAATGTGGTGATAACCAAAACAATGACCTTCCCCACATTGATTCACAGTTTGGAAGTTTAAATTTAAGTTTCACCCCAGTTGAACCTGCTAGTAAGGAGGTTGTTTCAAAAAAACTTGATGATATAATTAGGATGATGGAGTTTGATGAGAATGAGTTGGATATGGCTCCTTCATTTAGTTATTTGGGTGCCATGAATGTCGACACAACTAGTGGATTAAGTCATGATGAACAATTTGGTATTGCTGACTTGGACTTAAATCTAGGCTTGCCTGTTAACCTAGATGATCCCCAAACAGAATTGCAAGGAGATGATACAACAGATGTTGAGCAGGGTGATGGTGCAGGGGCACAAGAGGTTGAGGTTGAGCAGGGTGATGGTGCACGGGCACAAGAGGTTGAGGTTGAGCAGGGTAATGGTGCAGGGTCACAAGAGGTTGAGGTTGACCAGGGTAATGGTGCAGGGGCACAAGAGGTTGAGCAGGTTGAGCAGGGTAATGGTGTGGGGGCACAAGAGGTTGAGCAGGTTGAGATTCATAATGTCAATGATAGTGATTATGAAGGAGGCGCAAGTGACAATGCAGGTTCAGGTGATGAAGAAGAGGCTGCAGTTATGAATGATGAAGGACACACTGGATTTGAGCCTTCTGTGCAAGTAAACAATTTTCAACTAGCAAGGAATAATCCTGCTGTCAGTATTGGCAACAGCAGTGGTGATGAGGTAAATNAGATTCATAATGTCAATGATAGTGATTATGAAGGAGGCGCAAGTGACAATGCAGGTTCAGGTGATGAAGAAGAGGCTGCAGTTATGAATGATGAAGGACACACTGGATTTGAGCCTTCTGTGCAAGTAAACAATTTTCAACTAGCAAGGAATAATCCTGCTGTCAGTATTGGCAACAGCAGTGGTGATGAGGTAAATAAGTATAGACTAACTAAGAATAAAGCTTATGACAGCATTGGCCACTACAGTTTAGTTGGAGATGATGTTGTAGGTCGAATAGAAGCTGTTAGTGTTGAAGGTTTTGAGAGTGAACCGGGTTCTGAAGGTGAACCAGATTTTGCTGTTAGGAAACAGCTAAGGGATCTCTGAAGAGCAATGGCAGCTAACATGTCAGATAATCATGTTGTGCAGTATTGTTTTTTCAGTGGACAAGAGTTTGAAACCCCAGAAGAGGTGAAGGAAAGAATATACATGCATGCAGTTGAGAGCAGGAGAAATTTGAAGTTGGTCAAGAATGATGGGCTTAGGATAAGAGCTGTATGTGATAACCAAATTCCTGTGTTTACAGAGTCACTCTTAGGTGGGCCAACAGGCCCAAGTGTGGCTACAGGTGTTGGGCCTAGTGGATCAACAGGCCCAAGTGTGGCTACAGGTGTTGGGCCTAGTGGATCAAGTGGCCCAGTAGGTAAAGGTAGGAAAAGAAAGAGCAATGTTATTGGAAGTTCTGATGTTGAAACGGTATCTAATGAATGTCCCTGGGTCTTGTATGTAAGCAAAGACAAACTTAGCCAAAACTGGATAGTTAAGACACACAAAGACAAACACACTTGCCTTCAATCAAGGGAAATCAAACACTACACTTACAAATATTTGGCAAACAAGATATATGACCTAGTGAAGGTTAATCCAGAGATCCCTGGAAAGGCAGTTCAAGACCAGCTCCAGCGTGAATTACGTCTTCAGGTTTCTATGAAAAAAGCATTCAGGGCCAAATCTAAAGCGGAAAAAGATGTTACAGGTGATCACAACCTGCAGTATACCATGCTTAGGGACTATATTGGTGAATTGCTGTCTACAAACCCTAATACAACTGTGAAGCTTGCAATCGACAGAGAATCTGCTAATCCTAGTGAGCCTAGAAGGGTGTTTAAAAGAATTTATATTTGTTTGGGAGCGTTGAAGGAAGGGTTCAAGGCTTGTAAAAGAGAATTGTTGTGGTTAGATGGTTGTTTCATGAAAGGTCCTTATCCAGGACAAGTGTTGGTTGCTGTTGTTCTTGATCCTAACAATGGAATTTACCCATTGGTTTATGCCTTGGTAGAAGCTGAAAGTAAGAGTTCATGGTCTTGGTTCTTGATGTGCTTGGGTGATGACATAGATCTAGGCCCTAGATCTAATTTCACATTCATCAGTGACAGACAAAAGGTTAGTAACATGCTCCCCTTACTTGAATTGTTTAATACAACACAATATGATTTATTATTTTGCTAACTTAGTTGGTTTATATAGGGACTCATTCCAGCCTTAAAATCTGTATTCCCAAATGCAGAACACAGATTTTGCTTGAGGCACATTCATGAAAATATGAAGCAACAGTTCAGTGAATTGGAATATAAGGAAGCTTTGTGGAGATGTGCATCTATTACAACCTTGGCTGGTTTTGAAAAGTGTATGCAACATTTGAAGGATTTAAGAAGGAAGCGCATGAATGGTTGAGGAATATACCAGCTGAACATTGGGCCATATCTCATTTTTCTGGTAATTGTAATTTTGTCTTTAAAACGTAAAAATGGTTCAATAGCAGCCATGTATGTCATTTAAGTGTTTCATATGTTCGTGTTATCGGTAGAGCAGTTGCAGATTTATTGATCAACAACATTTGTGAGGTCTTTAACGGTAAAATAGCTCCAGCAAGGGACAAGCCAGTCATCA
>LBNU01006200.1:33255-73600 GCA_014162995.1 Artemisia annua | reverse complement strand
TCAAAGCATCTAAATCCAATTTTGCAAGGGAATTGCATGTTAAACAAACTATCTTTCTCAATCTTTGTTCTGGGGTCAACATAATTTAGAGGGTTAGCTCTTTCATCCCCTTCAGGGTCATCTACTACTTCCCCATTCCCTAGGCCTTCATCGGAATCCGACGAATAGTAAAAAGGGCCATTTTCATGGTCGGTGTCATGGTCAGATTCGTCCATATCAGAATGGTTGTCAAAGTGATGATTGGGCAATAGGTTTGGTGGGTTTTCGTTTTCAACAATAGGGGGCAGGTTGGGTAACTGAAAATTCCTACGGCGGAAAACACGAATAACAGGGATCAAACGATCAATATTACTCATGAAGAAATATTACGAACAAAGGCACAAAGAATAAGATAGACTGAAGAGAATCCTAGAAAAATAAAAATAAAAAATCTCACTAGAAAGGAGTCTAGTGAGTGAACCTAATAAAATAAAAATTCAACCTAAACAATAACTATTCGCCGGCAGCGGCGCCAAAAACTTGATACGCGGGATTGCGACCACGCAACAGGTTTTACCTCTCAAGGGATCTTGAGAAGCTTGCAATCCCACCAGGCAGTGTACCTGACCGATGTAGTATAGTGTAGTGGTAAGTACGGGGGATTGATCGTTCTCTCACAGGGAATAGTATTCGTTAGGTATGAAAAACTACTCTAATAGGTCTAAGGATGAGGGATGATTATTTTTGTATTTTTATATTTTTTTTAAAGCAAGTAAAATCTCGGGTTTGAAGGAGAGGGCGGAATTAGTTGCTAGCCAACTAACCCCAAAAACTACTATTGCAATTAAAATAAAAATAACAAGAAAATAAAAGGTTGTGAAACTTATATGGAGACAAGTGTGTTTACTTAGATTTCCTTACTCCCTAACTATCTTTTACCGGTTAATTAGTGTGTATATTGCGTGGATGAGGGTGTATATCTTAATACCATTTCTAGGGTGGTCCCGTACGTACTTCCCCCAACTCCTAATAGCCTCCCTACTTCACTCCTATGTCGAGCCTGCTAGAAGCTCCTAACATGGGAGTCAGTTGAATTCGCTCATTTGCCATTAAATACCAACCATAAAACCTAGTCAGCCATTGGTTCATGTTCTGTAAGACGTTCCAACTCTGCCAAGTTACGTATAGGAAGCGTTGCCAGTTTTCTTAAGCCTAACATCGATAACAATCATCTCAACTACAAGTAATACTACAAACTAACAACGGCAATAATTCAATAGTTAGGTTTCATTAGATCTAAGCTAATTCACAAAAATAAATCTAGCCTATGCATGTTATTGAAAGACATAGCTAAGATATTAATTAACCAAGCACATAGACATTATTTGAATTAATTTGATGGAGACTTATCTTTAATCTGAACATTGGAAGAATGGTGAATAACCTTGAAAAGCTTCCAAATGGTCGTCCTAGGTTTTTTGTTCCCCAAAAAGGTGCACACTTTAATTGAATGAAAATAGAAAGTATATATAGAAAATACCTCTGATAGGAGCCGTCAGGTTAATAGTGTCCTGACGCCGTCTGCTCGCCCATTAGGGTTCTCGGATGGCCTAGATCTACTTCTGATGCCGTCACTTGTAATCTTGCTCTGGGCCGTCTCTCTTTAACATTACACCTGACGGCCTAGGATTATTAACACCTGACGCCGTCAGGTGTAAACATCACATTTTCTTCTTAGGGCATCATGTATAGTCAGAATCCACTCCTTTGTCTTGGTTGGCTGACGGCGTCACCTTGTGACTCTGACGCCATCAGGAAGGATTTCCAGCATTCTTTTGAGACTTTGTCGTTTTCTTCACTTTATGCTCCAAAAACGTCCAAAATGATGTGTTTTCCAGAATTCTTCTCAAAAGTACCTAAAATGACAAAAGGAACGATTTAAGGCAATATTTGATCATATTAACACGAATTAGGGCTTAAATGACCCCCTAAAACGGGAAAATGTTGGAGTTGACCTTTAAGAAAAGGTGGGCAAAGACGGTTTGGACTAATATATCGTTTGCACTAACAATGAGATGCATGATATATTTCAAAGTAGAAAAGGATGTGCAAGTGATCCTATTGAGGGTAAATTTCTCTAACGGGGTTGAGGTAACGAAGTTCTAGAGTTCTAGTTTTGGATGATCCTAGTTGTGTGTTAGAGATAATTTGGTGCATGAAAGATTTCGTGTGATTGTGTAGTTATACACTTTGGGTATAATGGTTGTGATGGTTGAACGTTATTGAAGTAAACTCACTATCAAGAGTGAGGTATAGTGATAAGGTTTGTAATGATCAATGGGTTGAAGGTTCTTAAGCTAACTATCACTGTCAAGAGTGAATTGTAGCTATAGGGTTTGAGTATCTAAGGGTTGAAGGTTCTGAAACCAAATATCACTATCAAGAGTGAATTTTAGTTATAAGGTTTGATGTGAGGGTTGAAGGTGCTTGTATAGAACAAATAGCTAAGTGATCACAAAGAGTTGAGGTTAGGAAGCTAGAGTCAATTGTGGTTTTGTGACTGGGGTATTGCTAAGTAACGGGTACTTAAGCAGTGAGTGTTTTAGTAAGGAATTCTAGGGAATAAGAACCACATTAGTGTGTTCTTGAGAGTGTTTGGTGAAAGACTAGATGTGTATGAGTGTGTTTCTGCTCCCCCTTAATCGATGACCATCCGGACAAGATGTGTTGGAAAAAGAGAAAAAAAAATAAAGAGGAAGACAAACGTTGACGAAAGCGATGAGCTTAGTAACGTTATGACAAGTGGTGGATAGCATACAATAAACTTCACCTTTGAAGTCACGTAGCTCTTCTCAATCATTGTGAGTATTCATAGAATATTCATATGATGAGGTATGTGATTACGTGGAAATGTGCTAAGAGTTAAGAAGATAGAATGTTCAAGGTTGTGGAGTTAGTGATAAGGTTCTAGTAGGGTTATCTTTGATAGAAGGAACTACGTTGATGAAGAAGGGTTATCTAAACTTATTCTAGCGGTTCTTCGCTTGAAGTGTGTGGAAGATGAGTGGGATGCGGAAGCATTGGTAGTGTAGAACGAAGGTTGAGAATTGTTAGAAGATGATGAATACGAAGGTGACCAAACATATGGTGTGTTTAGTACCATGCGGAAGTGAAAAGGGAAAAAAGCTAAGGAATCAGAAGATAGGCAGAATCTATTTACATAGGAAACGGTTCTGGTTCAAGACTACAACGAGTGGGTTTTGACTGTGAGAACTAAAAGGAAATAAACTGTCTCAGCAGCTAACGGTCCGACGGTATCGTTAAATTTAGCAGTACCGTCCCCTATTTAAGGGTACCGTTACCTGCTGAGGTCAGTTTTGACCCAGAATTTGATTTTCAACAAAGAAATTTCACATATGTTGTGATTTTTCTGGACCTTGGATTAAAGAAATTTATACCAAATAAATTCTTTTATGAATGAATCCAACAGGAATCGATGAACGTTGATCGAGAACGAGAAATGACATTTAATTACATTTGGCACATTAAATATACTTCAAATATTTCGGATGAAACATTTAAGTTGTCATTAAAGTTTGAAAGGATTTGACTTTAATCTAGAGATGTTTTAGACACACATAAATCAACGATTTGAGAGGATCTAATGAGTAAATCTCGCTGATTTAGTGAGACTTTTAGACATGATGAAAGAATCTATACCCAATAAATTCTTTGAGTGATAAATCCAACGAGATTTTACACGAGATTACTAACAATTGAGATAACTTTCATATTTCCAAGGAAATATTTAAGTAGTCATGAGAGGGATTTGAAGGATGACTTTAATATTTCCAATGAAATATTTAGATAGTCATAAGACGAGATTCAGAAGAAAGAGAGTATCAACATACTCTTGGCGAGATAGGATGATATGTTTGTTTTCTACCCTAAAACTAATGGATAAGTTCGATCCTCATTATGTATGAGGTGAGCTTGACGACACAATACGATGTCAGACCTATGAGGATAAAAGGAACTAACAGAAATGAATATACTTGGTTTTAAGGAGTGTATATTCAGACAAGGATAAAAGGAACTACTAATCACTTATGTAGTATTGTGAGTCCTTTGTTATCCGAATGTTGATGTTAGCTTTTAGCATTAGGATGAGCGTTTTAACATATGTTGTTAAAAGGCTTGGATATGATGTTTAGGATATGACATTTCACAATTGCGATCGCAAGTTAAACTTACTTGAATATTTCGGATGAAATATTTAAGCTGTCAAACCTACTCCGAGCTCTACTAGGTTTGTATCTAACCTCCCCTTGACTAAAGGGTGTATCACTTGGAAGAAAGCGAAATGATGACCAATGAATTAGGACGATTTCGCGACTACTTCAAACTTATATATTTTGACACTAGTGTATGACTATATGACGTCTAAGAGTTTATAGTGATAGGCATACCTAATCCATTATGTGTCAAACAACATGGTGTTGGATGCAAGTAATCTAGGTTTGCTAAGGAGTATCCTAATTACTACTTGTTCAAAATGAAATCCTAATAGGAGATAAAGTTCATCGATGTAGACTATCTTTAGTCAAATGTCGGAATGAAAAATTTTTATGTTAGAGAATGAGTATGAGACTATCACTAGTGGTGCTCAATTCAGGCTAAACACGACCATTTTTATGTGTTATAACACGAACCCAACTTCTCTCCTGGAAGCAATTCAACCGTTAGGTCAAATTGAATTTCTAGTGCGATAGGTTCTCCAGTAGTCATTCTCATGTTAGAAAAGTTCAAATACCTATATTTGCCTATCGAAGTGTAGCAAAGATGATATTAACTTATATTGCTAATACATGGCTAACCATATTTTGAAAGTTCGTTAAAAAGATGACATGTCTTACACAATATCCTACCAAAGGCAAGCACAATGTTTCAATTTCGTGTTTGAGATTTAGAGGTTATTTGGTTTAGACGATGAATTTCATGATCTCTTAGACAACATCTTTGTTTGATTAGTTGTTACATGTTATTTTAACATGATTTGGTTTTCTACAGCCAAGAGATGCCCTAATGTGAAATGATGTAGAGTCAACTACATCGAGAGTATTTCAAGAATGCTCATTTGCATATCTTGAGAGAAAAATCTATTTAAAGGTTAGTTACCTCAATAGATCTTGTGAATGCTTAGAAAAACAAATACTTTAGTGTATGAGCGAATTTTACTTGTTCATGCAATGACACACATCTATTGGGTTATTATTCAAATATCTTATATTTGTCAAGCAAGATGCAAAGTATTCTCTTGTAACACAACCATTTATGTTACAAAGAAAATAAGAATGCATAAGATATAAGTTATTCTTAGTCAATCTTTTGATAAGAGAAATACATAGGATTTTCTCAAATATTGAAGACATACATAATAGTTAATAACATATTATGTGTGACACTTTTTGTTGGGAATAATTGAAGTTCCTACTGATGAAGTTCTACTGACAGGTTCCTGCTGAAGCTATAGATGGTTTCTGCTGATAGGATATGGTTCCTGCTGTTAGTTTTATAGGATATGCATAAGTTATTTTAGGTAGTGATATGCATTGATATTTTTATTTATTGCTATATTAGGGTTCCTTGTTTATAAAAGGAACATACGATCATTGTATGAGGGCGTGGAAAACTCCAGGAAAAACACTTCTTTATTAGACTTCTGGAAAAACACCTTTAGTGTGGGTGATAGATCCATAGAGGATCATTATTTTATTAGAGAAAACCTTGATGAAACTTTGATTGTGTTCTTTATTATTCCGCTGTGTAAATCATTGTTTCTATATCCTAGATTGGGCTTGATCTTGGTTCTACAATTGGTATCTGAGCGGGTGGCTCTTGATATCTATGGTTTATACAAGGTTTATGTGTTGTCGGAGAGCAGATACGGTGACTATCAAGATCCGGTTAGAAGCAGCTGTGAAAAAGAGGTAACCTTGTACAATATTTAATTAATCAAATGAGTCATCAAGGTGAATGTGGGTCAGCGTGAATTCAATTCACATTCAAAAAAAACCTCGTACTGCAATTTTCCTTTAATATTGATTGCACGTGATCAAAGGTTTTAATAGTGTTTTAAGATTCGATTGTGGGGCTATTTGTTTTGTCATTGGTCAAGAATATATAATTCTTGGTTAAAACTAATCTGTTTCTCGACTTTTGCCTTAACCTCGTATCATTAATTGCGAGTCAGATCGGTATCGTATTAATTGGTGCAATAGGATATTAATTGGTGCAAGAAAAAGGTGGATTCGGTTTGTTAATTGTCACGTGGGTCTTGTTGATTGGCTGATTCCACAAAAGAAGTAAACGAGATTTCATTGGTTGAATTTTTATCATGGGACGAATGCTGCTGCTGTGATTATTGGAGTATTATAATTCTGGTCAAATTAAGTGGGACTGCTAAAGATTAAAATATATTAGATCTGGTTGTCGTTTTCTGCCAAGGTTAAAAGTTTTGTTGCTGCTGATCACGTGTGGGGTCTGATCTTGGCGTATTGTACATTGGGTGTTCTATTTATTCATTGGATGAATATCGTAGGTCAAGAGTTTAACGGGTTGTGACTGTAAGATTGTGGGTATGTTATTTTTTTCTATTGCTGCTGTTAACCTCGAACTGTGTTGAGAAGCATTTATTGATTGATGGATTGTGTATTTCATAAGGACCCATATTTTATTGATTGCTGCTGTTTGAATTGTTTGGATTAACCTATCAACATCACGTGGGCCAGTAGGATTATTTAATTCTTGAGAAGTTGCTGCTGTTGATCATTAATTTGTGCAGCTGTATTGTTATAAGTCCACTAATGTTATATGTTTTGTTTCTACTGGTTGGAGATTTTTGACACTGCTGCTTTTACTCGTTCCCACTGCTAAGTGTTTTGTTCCTTCTGGTGGCTTGGTTCCCACTGATTCTATTTTTCGTTCCTGCTGATTCACTTGTTTCTGCTGCTAGTTAGTATAATGGCAGACTTTGATAATGAAAGGGATGATGCAGAGTTTCCTTATTTAATGAATGATGAGTACGAGGTCTGGGCTAAGAAGATGGAACACTGGATCATGAAAAATGATATAAATATCTGGAAGGTGATTCAAAATGGCAATAGCTTGAAAAGGAATGGAAGAGATCGCGATGGAAAAATCATTATTCTTCCTCCAACGACTGCAGATGAACACATTGCTGTACAAAGGGAATCAAAGGCAAGAACTACCTTGCTTCAATCTATTCATGTTGATCATGTAGCAGCTTTCCGTTATATGGATGATGCAAGGGATATATGGAATGCACTCAAAGCAAGGTATGGTGGAAAGGCTGAAGGTGATGAGCAAGGAAGCGTGTACTATCGGTGATGCTGAAGCATTTGCACTCATGGGAGTCACTCCTAAGGTACATAACTGCCCTTTTGGTTGTGATAGTAAATATAATGAGCTTAAGAAAGAGTTTGATAACATGAAAGCTCTTTATAATGGATGATGCAAAAAGTTTGGTTCCAAAAGAATCAATTAGCTTATGAGGAGAAAATCAGGGTGTTAGAAAGAGACTTTGAATCTACTAAAAATGAGTTAAAATATTTTGAGAAAGAAAGAGCAAAAGTAGATTTAGAGAAACAAGTGTTGCAAGATAAGCTTGATAAGGAAGTGGCTAGGCCTAATGAATGGCTAATTTCTGGTGATAAGTTAGCTAGTTTTCTCTATGGTAGTCAATCTGTAAAATCTGAGATAGGTTTAGGTTTTAAGAAATATGTTGGTGTAGAAGCAATCAATGATAGGTCTAAATCTACACCAGCAGGATTAGAAAATTATGTAAAAGAAGGAGAATTGCATGCTGTACCTGGACCTATTAGAGGAGAACATATGCCCACCACCACTACCACGGACTTTGATGGATCACACCATTTATATGGCAAAAAGTCAAGTGATTTGCCAGACCTTAGTTGCAAAACTAACGACTTTGTCTCTTGTTCTAACAGTGACAAGTCCTCAGACCTAAAGTCCACTGACTATGCCTCCTGTGATTCAAGTGACAAGTCTCATTCACCCAAGTCCAAAGTAGCTGATAATGAACCCAAAACAAAGACAGTTACTTATTCTGCTAAACACAATTTTGTTTCTAGTTCTGTTTCTGATAAGTTTTTGTGTAATAAACAAAGTTGTGTTAAGAATAAGTCTTTTAAGAAGAAATCTTGTTTTGTGTGTGGTAGTAAGTCTCATCTCATTAAGGATTGTGATTTTCATGAGAAGAGAATGGGTGTGTGTGCTGACCAAAAGAGACCTAGACCAATGTGGACCAATGTTAATGAAATTCCCCCATATGTTCCACAAGCAACACATAAAACCAGCAGATCCAATCCTGCTGATAAATCAGTTTCTGCTGATAAGTCAGTTCCTGCTGGTAAGCCAATTTCTGCTGGTAGACCTTTTCCAGCCGGTTGGAAAAGACATGTTGCTAGACCATTGTACAGACCTACTAGTACATATTTTCAGAATGGTTTTTGTGAAAACGTAGAGGGGGGGGGGTGAATACGTTACCGTTTAAAAACTTTACTACTTGTTGTATCAAATGTCCATTTTGGCTTGTTGTAATATGAAAGACGTTTCTTGTTGTTTATGACCAACATAACTTAAGACATGTTATCACACAAGTACAAACAACAAGTCACAACACATACAATCACATAATGCAAACATCAAAGCAAAGCAATAAGTAAAGGGAAAGTGCAAACCATTCACGACACGAGTATTTATCGTGGTTCGGCTACAAGGACCTCTTTTGTCCTTGCCCTACGTCCACGCCCCGAGTACCCAAAATGAAACAAGTGCAAGATGCACCACACTGGCCCCTGTATCGCAAAGTGTGGAAAATGTCAAAGGATAGGGCACAAGACCAATGATTGCAAAGCCACCGGAGCAAACTTACAACCTGTGAGCGTAGTGTGTCACCGTTGCGGAGAAAAGGGGCATTACAAGAGTCAATACACTAACAGGAATGCTGATTACCCTGCACGTGCAAGAGCATATGTGATGGGAGATGGAGATTCACCAAGGAACCCTGACGTCGTCACGGGTACGTTTTTAATAAATCAGCATAGTGCAAAAGTTTTATTTGATTCGGGTGCTGATAGAAGTTTCATAGATACTACTTTTGCTTCATTGCTAAACATTGCCCCAACTAAGTTAAATATCACTTATGAGATCGAAATGGCAAATGGAATCTTAGTAGGCACTAACACCGTACTACTAGGTTGCACCATAACCCTGCAGAACCAACCTTTTCTTATAAACTTAATGCCCATTCAACTTGGTAGTTTCGACGTCGTGATTGGGATGGATTGGTTATCAAAACATCGTGCCCGGATAGTTTGCGACGAGAAACCCATTCACATACCACTAGAAGGTAAAACTCTCGTGGTGCAAGGCGATAGAAGTAAGAACCGATTTGGAATTATCTCGTTTATTAGAACGGTGAAGTATATAAACGACGGATGTCAAGTGTTTATGGCCCAAATAACTGAGGATAAGTCGGAGAAGAAGCGACTTGAGGATGTACCTGTAGTGAAAGATTTTCCCGAAGTGTTTCCCGAAGACTTACCTGGTCTTCCACCCGTTCGTCAAGTCGAATTTCAAATAGACTTAGTGCCAGGAGCGGCACCTGTGGCAAAAGCACCATACCGTTTAGCACCCTCCGAGATGAAAGAGCTATCCGAACAACTAAAAGAACTGGCAGATAAGGGATTCATTCGCCCGAGTTCCTCACCTTGGGGAGCTCCAGTATTGTTTGTCAAGAAGAATGATGGATCATTTCGGATGTGCATCGATTACCGAGAATTAAACAAGCTGACCGTGAAGAATAGATACCCACTACCATGCATCGATGATTTATTTGATCAACTTCAAGGGTCAAGTGTGTACTCAAAGATTGACTTAAGGTCTGGATATCACCAATTGAGAGTTCGGGAAGAAGATATTCCGAAAACCGCTTTTAGAACTCGCTATGGACATTATGAGTTTCAAGTGATGCCGTTCGGTTTAACCAACGCACCAGCAGTATTTATGGACTTAATGAATCGGGTATGCAAACCATACTTGGATAAGTTCGTGATTGTGTTCATAGACGACATTCTCAACTACTCCCGCGATCAAGAAGAACATGCCCAACATCTTAAAACCATACTTGAGCTACTCAAGGCAGAACAATTGTACGCAAAGTTTTCTAAATGTGAGTTTTGGATCTCGAGCGTGCAATTCCTTGGACACGTCATTGATAGCAAGGGTATTCATGCAGATCCCATAAAGATAAAAGCTGTTAAAGAGTGATCATCTCCTACCAACCCTATAGAAATCCGGCAATTTCTAGGACTTGCTGGGTATTACAGGAGATTCATTGAAAATTTCTCCAAAATCGCGAAGCCTTTAACGGAACTGACACAAAAGGACAAAAAGTATGAATGGGGAGAGAAGCAAGAAAAGGCTTTTCAACTCCTTAAGCAGAAGCTTTGTGAAGCCCCTATACTAGCAATACCAGAAGGTAGCAATGGGTTTGTGGTTTATTGCGATGCATCACACCACAGGTTAGGTGCTGTGTTGATGCAGCAAAGCAAAGTTATAACATATGCCTCTCGACAACTCAAGAAGAATGAGGAAAACTACATGACCCATGATTTGGAATTTGGAGCGGTAGTTTTTGCTCTCAAGATATGGAGACATTATCTCTACGGTACGAAGTGTACGGTGTACACCGATCACAAAAGCTTACAACATATCCTTGACCAAAAGGAGCTAAACATGAGACAACGAAGATGGTTGGAATTACTTAGTGATTATGATTGCGAAATCCGTTATCACCCCGGAAAGGCCAATGTCGTGGCCGATGCTTTAAGCCGGAAGGAACGTATTAAACCCCTACGAGTACGATCGTTAGGAATGACGATTTGTTCACCACTACCCGCACAAATCTTGCAGGCTCAAACTGAGGCTCTTAAAGAAGAGAACCGACCTGATGAAAAGATCTATGGTATGCCGGAAAGTAAAAATGGTTTTGTGAAACGAGCCGACGGAACCTTGTGTTTTGGAGAAAGAAGTTGGATTCCGCATTTTGGAGGTATTCGAGACCTCATCATGCACGAGTCACATAAATACAAATACTCCATTAAACCCTGGAGCCACAAAATGTACCAAGACCTCAAGAAACTGTATTGATGGCCAAACATGAAAGCCGACATTGCCGAGTATGTCGGAAGGTGCTTAACATGTTCAAGAGTCAAGGCAGAATGCCAACGACCATCTGGATTAATACTCAACCTGACCTTCCTGTTTGGAAATGGGAACGAATTACAATGGACTTTATCACCAAACTCCCACGAACCACCGCTGGTTTAGATACTGTAATATCCTGCTAAAAATCTAATTATTAGGAAACACTAAACATGAAGTAATTAAGTATTACTGTTCATACACCCATTTTTAGGCAAAATTTTAAACTTTTGTTTACACTATGCAACTCTGAATCATTATGTGCTATGTGATTCACACCTACTCTGAATGAGCTCACACGCAACCCACAATGACCTGGACAAGGTACAACACCACTATGGATCAGTTTAGATCACAAGTGCCACACCTTGCACTCACAACAACCACATATGAGATTTCTACCTCAGTGGACCCCACAATACAAATATGAATTACAATACCATCACAAACTTAAGTAAAGATGATTATTTTATTAATATTAATTACAAGAAGTAAATAATTGAGAACTAACTAGATAACAAAAGATCACCTTTCACTAATCAAACTCCTACATCACTTTCATCCAAGATCAAGATGAGACAATATTATGTTTAATATTGTTTTTGTACTTGAGGCATTACTCAAATACAAATCACACCACTACAGGAAACTAAGGTTTCTCATATTATCCAGGTTGCGTGTTGGAGCCATTCACCCGTTACACTTGACATTACTTGATTGCCTACATACACCACTCATCTGAGGTGAGTCTTTAGTCCCACACTTTTTACTTGTTTTACAAACTATGTGGGTGGGATACATGCTACACTATATGAACACAAGTATTTTGAACAACTATTTTCACTATGGTATGCTATACAACTATTGCATAAGACACACGCCAACTTAAAAGTCCCTTCTATCATGAACCTTAGTCACTTGTGAGTGAACGCGAATAACTGTGTAGATCTATTGGTGCTTGACAGACCCATTTGTTCTAGCCCACCACCTGGTAGACAAATGCACTATTATTTGACACACCTAGGAGAACTGGCAAACTCCTCACCAAGGGCACCTTACACCGTGTTGATGTCATTGCGATGGCTCACATACTTGTTAACGTTGTGTTCATGAGACTTATGGCAATATGCATATGGAACAAACTACTGTTTACTTATGAAATACTTGAAAATGTGTTCATCTGCTTTAAATATAAACGCTATAGATTCACTCAACAATTTTGTTGACTTTTAGCATGTATCTCAGGTAATTGAAGCAAGCTCAGGAGGCATGGAGTGGGCATTTGACCTTTGTGTCGGTGGTGTAATATTCACTAACAATCATTTTCAATTAATAATGTGATGTATTAAACATTAAACATCCTTGCATTTGAATTCAATAAAATGAACTCAAAAACGTCTCTTTGAGTCGTTTTCTATAATTATGACTGTGATCCTCTACTTAACACCCAATTAAGTCTTCCGTTGTGTAAACTAAATTTTGGGGGTGTTACAGGTGTTGTGGACAGCATTTTCTTTACCACACTTCTGATTCTGTGTTCCAAGTTATCCTTTTGAGGTTCAATGAGTCTTTCCACTGCAGGGGTGGCAATGGCAGCAAGATTGTTGGCGAGGTATTCATTGGTGCTTTCTTTAATCATTGCTTCCGAATCTGCTTTCATGAACTCATCGACCCGGTTCTTGGTGTCCTTGAAATCTTCAACTTGTTTAGCTAACTGTGTGACCATGGTTGTTAAAGTATTCACTTGGTTCTGTAGATCTCCAACATTCGACTATTTGGCTTTCTTCTTGCGAGCTTCAACCACAGCTTTCTTGATCAGATTAGATGCCTTTGTTGGTGGTGACTTGATGGATTTCTTGATTGTTTTGCATCTAGATGTTGTCTTTGATGATGGTGGTGATGACTGGTGTGATGAAGATTCAGATGATGATTCCTTGTCAGACTTAGACGAAGAAGATGGAGGAGTAGGATCCTTTGGAGGAGTGCCTTCAGGAAGTGGAGGATCCTTTGAAGCTTTATCTCTGGGAGGTGACGGAGGTTGTTGAATTGTATGTGAAGGTGACTGAAGATACTTGTCAGTGTCAAACGGTTCTTCTTGCACATTGACTTCTTCATTTGGTTGCTCTTGTGATTGTTCAACTGTATGTGACTCGAGGAGCAATCTTTCCTTCTCTTCAAGTTCTTTCCTTTTAAGTTCATCTTCTCGTGCTACCTCTGCTTCGTATTCAGGAGTAATGAAAGGATCAAACTCTTGGTCTGTTGTCTCCTTTTCCTTATCAGCAATATTCTCCTCAGTGGCGTCTTTCATTACAACGTTGCCACCCTCATCATGTTCTTCTTCATCAATTGGTTGTTCTGAAACAGAAGTAATTAGTGTGTATCCCTCCAGATCATGATGGGTGTTGCATGTACCTCCTTCACTGCCGGGTTGATTAACCGGACCGGAAGAGGGTTGAACGAAATGCCTACTTTGAAGTCTTCCTTCCTTCATTCTCCTTGTGTCTTCTTTATCTTCAGCACGTGTGTCAACGATAATGCTTTTGAGTTTGCGTCTGTCAACAAGTTGCTCGACAATGGGTTCATTTTCTTCATCATCATCTACCCCAGCACGTGGTTCAGTGATTACAATTCCCCGTCTTTATCTATCATCCTTGGGTAGAGTTTCCAGGCTGATTTTCTTAGCCATTTCGAGTCCAGGAAATTCTTCTTCCTCATCAATTTTCGCGCTTCTTTCATAATCTTCTTCCTCAGTTTCTGTATCAAACTCTGACCCACTCTCTGATGGTGAAGATGATGGTTCATCTCTGATGGTAAACTTAGGAGTTATCTTTTTCTTTGGTTTAGGTGCAGACTTTTGCTTAGGTGAAGGCTTTGTTTGAGAAGTTGTGGTGCTGCAGGTGCTGCCTGTTTTTCCACCTCTTCTGCTTCGAGTCTGTATTTTGACCTCTGGTTCATCGTCATCTTCAATGAATCCCACTTTCCCTGCTTGATAAGCTTTGTCATAAAGTTCATAGCTTTTGGTCTTTCGGATCTTATCATCGAGGAAGTAGTCTGGAATGCTCATTCCTTGACTCTTTGTGGAGAACTTAGTTGTTTTCACAAAAGCAATCTTGAAGTCTTTGTTGAAGATGTCTTTTGGTTCATCACGATCAGGCATTCTTTTGTTGTATTCAGGTAGCTTTCCACAAAAGTGTTCGATGAGCATCTTAGCGAATCTAACGAATGGGATCACCATCCTTTCTCAATCAGATTGAATGGAGTGGATCATGTCGTTCATTATTGGTCTTGCAAAATCAACTGATGCCATACTGACCATTCCCCAGAAAACTTGTAGATGCTCTAGTCTAGCATGTTCATGACCACTTTTACTTCCAGATATTGAACGTACGACTAACATGTAGAAGTTCTCCATGGTTGCGGCAAATACTTCACATTGAACTTTGAAAGCCTGTTGAGTGGTAGGTCATCTTGAACATCATATCCTAGTTCAATGAGATAATCCAAGATTTCAAGTTCAGATAGCATTGGTGCATAATCAGTCTTGGGTTTAGGTTTGGGTAGCATAAGGACTTCGCGAAGAACTTCCAGATCCACAGTGTATTCATTGCGTTCCAGAGTGACAGTGAATGATTCATTATCCAGGCTAGTCAGAGCAGTGTACCAGAACTGATGAAGATAGATTGATGGAACTGATGTGGATTTGGTGAGCATGTACTTGCAAGGATGAGCCAGAAGTATGTCTTTAACAATCTTACACGAATCTTCAGGAATACGAAGTTTGTTGAAGTCAATACGTGGATTGTTTCTGCCAATGGTGATGTTGTAATCAGCCAGGACGATGTCACTGAGTGTGAACAATGGAAGAGTTTGTTCGGGAACATTCATGTTGTGTTCAGGCATTGTTATCTGTAAAAGGATTATCATGAAACCAAACGTCCAGAATTGTTACGTGTTAACTCATATGACAAGTTTGATAATCAGATAAACACCTTTAAACAATTAGCAATTAAGGTTCAATTAATGTTGTTGATTGCGAACATGTTATGTTATGTGTGTTTAATTAAGTGAGCTAAGTATTTAAAACGTTATCAAGCACAGAGCATCACATAAGCACAACAACATCATAATGTTTAATATACATGATTACCACACATTTTCAAAGAATATCACAACATTGAATACAATAACAACATTTTCGATAATAGGTCATACAAGAATTCTTGAAACTAGGTACTTAGAAAAATTCTCGAAAAAAACTTCAATATAGAAGTTCTCGATAATTTTTACAAAGTCATGTTCTCGATAAGTTTGAAAAAATTCTCGATAATTTTTCAAAATGAAAGTTCTCGATAACTCTTGTTAACATAATTCTCGATAATATCCTCAATGAGAATTCTCGATAATTACTGTAGACAAATGTTTTAAATTGGAAACTGTTATTTCAGAATTACGTTCAATTGCGTTTTCCAAAATTTGAATATCTTCCATGAATGTGTCAAAATACCGAAGTATATTAGATGCAGTTAACTTACGAATTTGATGTACTAAATTTTGTTCTTCTTGGTAAGACTGTTGAAAGACGACTTCAAAACTTTTTTCCCGATTGTCTCTTGGTTTAAAATTGTTGGGTTGTTTTTGACAATATTCAAGATCTCTTGTTAATAATGCATTTTTTTTCTTTAAATCTAGCGTTTAGCTCTTTACATTTTATATTCTGAGTATAACTGGTAATGAGTAAGGTCTGAAATTCTGAATCTGGATCAGTCATAGGTTCATGTTGTTCAATTTGAGCATTGTTATCATTGTCAGTTAAATGAATTGAACCATTAAATGTCACAATAGGGTTAATTTGATCATAATCATCAAATATAACCACTGTGTTCATTTGATCATTCTCTTGAGTAGATAACAATGAATCATTTTGAACAACTTGTTCCTTGTCAGATGCACTGGGCCAGACCGTCAGTGTCATACACTGGGCCTGAATCGCTCAAATGAAGTTCCTGCATGTTGGTCATGAGCATGACAGCAACATTAGCTTCGAGATCTTCCATTTCATCATCAGATTGTGCATTGGCCATGAAGCTGTTATCCATAGCAGTGACATTTCCACGTGCCTCATCTTTAAGAGCTAGAAGTAATGCTTGCTTGTGATACTTGCTTCCTTGAGTTCTCGGTGAAGGACATGCAGTTGCCAAGTGACCTATCCCATTGCAGTTGTAGCATCTAATGACTATGTTCCCCGATTCATTGTTCCCAGTCTCAACAATTTCAGCCTTTTTCTGTTGAGCACCTGCATTGTTCCTATATCCCCCCCATTGTTGTTAAACCTTTGTCCACTACTTGAGTTTCCCACATAACCGCCTGAACCAAATCTTCCACTGTTACGATTCTGTATTTCAACCCGACCATCTTGAATAACAGCTTGATTCCTTGTGGTTGAAGATGTGCGAAGACGATTGTTGGACTTGTTTGAGAATTTGCTGAAAGCCCTAGCAATGAGTGCAATTCCTTGATTCAAATTGTTGAAGTCCTCGTCATCATCATCATCATCATTAACAGTATTGTTGTTGTACAAGGTGTCATTGTTGTCATAAGCGGCAAATTGATTTGCATGTGATTGCATAGTCGAATCATAAGACGAATATTGAGGAAATGGGTTCTGATGAGGGTAGCCAAAGTAGTTCTGTTCTTGAGCATAAGCATGGTTTGACAACGGTGGAGGAGCAACATGGGATTGAGCAACGAGTGCCAAAGAGTTTGGAGTTGGAGGCTGTGAGTAATTTCCTCGTAGAGCTCGATCTTTGTCCACTTCATGTTGATGGTGCTTCAGATAGTCATATAACAAACCATATGGTGTTTCATGAAGATTTTTTGCTTGGCGAACAAACGTCACATACTTCTGCCAATCAGGACCAAGACATCCTAGAAACTTAGTGTTGATAGCGATCTTTGGTAAGATGATATTGTGTCTGTCAAGGTCATTAATGATATTTGTAAAGCGATGGTAATACGACTCTAGTGATTCCCCTGGTTCAATCATGAAATGTGTGTATTCCATATAAAGTTTAGATTCCATGTCCTCTTGATTCAATTGAGTGCCTTCCATTAAGAGATGAACGTGTTCCCACATAGCCTTAGCTGTCTTTTGAGCATCAACACTACGAAAGATCGGATTTGGTATTCCTTGAAGAATATAAATCATGGCATATTCATCCGCTTCTTTATGAAGTAATTGTTCAGCAGAGAGTTGATTGTCAGGAACAGGGGCTATAGTGTCAGGTCTTGGTGGGTTAGCATTCGGATCACCAGCTACAGTTTGAGTTGGTGTGTCAAAAGGACCTTCAATAATTACTCTTCTCATGTATTTGCCATGGGGTTTCTTGAGTTCAATAAACCGTAGGAATCGACTTGCCCATTGAACGTAATTACCGGGTGTGCGCATAGGGGGTGTATTAAGTGATCCTGCTTCATGCCGTGATTGTTGAGTAGTGATGACTTCACACATTTGGTCAAACCAGTGAGTCAGTTTTGATGGTGGAGTTGTTTGTTGCATTGATGGTTGTTGCATGAGAAAAGGTTGTTGTTGATGTTGGTGCATCATGAGATGTTGTTGAGAAAATGTGTGATTTTGTTGATATGGTTGTTGATGTTGATACGGTTGTTGCTGATGATTCTGTTGTGAAAGATGATACGGTTGTTGATTGTGAAAGTTGAAGTACGGTGGTTGAGACATGATTGTAGACTGGTGTAATAATGGATCTTGTAGAAGGTATAACTCGTTCTCCAAACTTGTAAACCCAAAGAATTCTCAAAAAGTAGTAGCAAACAAGTATTCTCGAAAGTTGGAAGTTATCGAGAATGCAGGTTATCGAGAATTTGAGGAAGTTATCGAGAATACAGATGCCTAGTATCGAGAATTATGATGTCCACTAAAACTGAAGAGTTCTCGAAAATGATGACAAAGATTTCGAAAAATACAAGACTTATCGAGAACCTTGAGAAGTTTTCGAAAAGTATACGTATTCTCGAAAAAAAAATCAAATTTTCGAAAATATAAACCCAAACTTTTGAAATTATACAATTTCAAAAGTATCCAACAAGTCGAAGTGTTTTCTTTCTTATACAAGAGAGAAAAGCACTGAGTAATCAACAGTAATGCTCCTGGATGAATAGGGTGTGTTCTCGATAGTGTAGGGTCTTCGTGTTCTCGATAGTAGTTGTGTTCTCGAAACAAGTACAAATTTTGGGCAGATTTTTGTTTTTGAATAAAGCACACCAAAAATGAGTTTTTAATCCAAGATTCTTGTACAACTAACCTTAAAATGATGAGATCTTAAAGAAAGTTGCAAACTTGACAATCTTTTCAAAAATTTGAAGATTTTCGAAAAAATAGTACAAGTGTATACGAACCTTGAAATTTTTGTGAAAAAGAGGGAAACTTTTTGTTTGTGATGATTGGGAACACAAGTTTGTAAACAAATATGTGAAAGAAATCAAGAAACAAGCAAAAAGAAACAACTTTTTCAAAAAAATACAAAACTAAAAACAAGTTTTTGGTATGAACGATTGCAAAAACAATAAAATACCTTCTTCTAGCGATTGATACCACTTGTTAGGTCACCATATTGTGAATACACAAGCATAGAATTGATAGAAATGAGATGAGAATAAGAGATGGTTGATCTACTAAATATGAGATAGAATTTGATAAGAGTTAGGCACAAATATTCAATAAACCAACAAATGTAAAGGTTACATAAGGTCACTATTTATAGGCAAGGAGCTAGGGCAACACTCCCACTCCTTCCTATCCTTAGACGTATGGGCTTTTAGGCCCATTGGACATTATGGCCTTTCTAGTTAACATAAAACATAAGTAAACAATAATAAAGCAACCTAAGATTATTACAAAAGACCGAGACTTGATATAACGGTGAAACGTGATCCTAACAGCATGCATTAGGAGATTTCAATCACATAGAGATGTTTAACTAAACAAGGTAAGGTGGTGATAAACATTCTATAGGTTAGGATTGCAGGAAAGAAGAAAACAGTGTAAAATCCGTGATCCTACAGGGACGGTCCGTTAAATCACTAGACGGTCCCTTATCACTTTGGGACCGCTGGGTCAATAAGGGACCGCCGGCAGTGAGTTCACAGGTTTTTCGCAGTTTTTCATTTCTGCAACCTGTATACATTCAATTCATTTCTACCTTTCATAGAATTAACATAAACATATGTTAACCTGTAAAAAAAATGTTGTACACGACCCAAATAACATCATTCAACTAGCAAGTATGACAAGATAAATACGTATGTCTACTAATCAAGAGCTTAGTTCACATAGTCAACAAACATAGGAATCAAGAGTACAACAATAGATAGTGGTTACATAACACGTTTAAAGTCTGCAAATACTAAAAGTGCCAATACATGAGACACAGTTTATTAGATAGGCATAAGATTTGAAGATTCTAGGTAGTTCTTCAAGAAGTTGTCTTGTCAATGGTGCTTGTGACTTTCTTTTGTTGCATCACATTTTTGACTTTAGCCTGCTCCTCATTCTCAAGTGTGGGATCATCATAAATGTCATAGTCGATAGATAATGATGAGATGAAGATGGAGGAAATATGGAACTCATTGATGGGTTCCATGACGGGATCAAAGAGGGAGTATTGAGGGCCACGAAGATGAGGATGAAAGTTCATGATGTAGTGATAAAGACGAGTTAGGAACATCCCATAGGGTATCAATTTAGTAAAGTAACCCTTGAGATGTGTGATTCTCCTGGCAAAGAAGTAGGCGAGATTATAGGGTTGTTAAGTATGGAGACAATACATCATATGAGCACAACACGCCGGGAGTTGCTCACGAATGCCTTTAAGACCGAGAGTGTTTTCTTTCAAGATGATTGCCCAATTGAGCAACTCTTCACGGACTTCTGACATGCGAATTCTAGTTGTATCGATGAAAGGAATGTATCTATGAGTACGAAGGAGTTTCCCAAGTTCCTACGGAGAAGGTATGAAGGAACAATAAGGATTGCTCTCTTCTCGATAGTTGTAGAGTGAATCAAGACACCAATCTTCAGTATAGGCGCATTGCCCATGATTGGGGATACGAAGGATTTGAGCGAATTGCTCAAGAGTGAGGACAAATTTGAAGTTCCTAATCCAAAACCAGAGTGACAAAGATTGATCCTCGTTACGTACGAGTTCAACTTGTCGAAAGAATTCTAAAACAAACTGAGGGCAAATTTTCTCATTAATATGAAGCAAACAATCGAATCCTATGGCACGAAAGGTGGTATTAATGTCTCTATGATAGGCTAAGGAGGGATCAACAACTCGTCCTTCATGAAAGCGACGAGTTTCAACATTCACGTAGGAACGAATGTGATTACCCAGAGTTGTTGGTTCACGAGAAATTCTAGGAGCATAAGTGTCGGTGCGAAGATGATCAAAGTCATATATGTGTGACATTATGTCCCTATAAAAGAATTCACAAAGTTATAGTTGATAGTTCTTTGAACTTCATTTTTGTTTATAGTGTGTTTTAATCTTCATTTAGAACAAAAGATTTTGACATGTATTAAACAATGTGAAATTGAATTTGATGTTTCAAGGAAGTGTTAATGATTTTCTCTTATTTTGAAAATTGTTATGAAATCATTTTTCTTGATTAATATAATAATCTATCAATCATTTGAACTCAAGTGTTAATTATACTTAATTTCATGATAGACTTAAGATCCCTAATTTCAAGATAACAATAAACCCTAATTATGTAATTCATAGAGATAATTAGATGAGTTTGACTTACAATTGATGTTTGGTATGTAGGGATGTTTAGTGATTTAGAACTTGAAATCTTGGACTTAATTTTTAAGGTAATAAATGATGATTAACCCTTATTTTTCAGAAGCTCAGCTGTCATACTATGTGTGTGATTTGTGATACTGATAAAAGTGAAGTGGGAGGACGTATTTATAGAAAAATTCTCGGACGATCCCTTATCAATATGGGACCATGGGATATTTATGGGACCGTCGGCAGAGAGTTATGTGATTTTGACGATTTTTGTTGTTTCAGTTATTGTGACAAGTTTTTAGTTCCAAAATGGTTTAAAATGTAACTTAGTGTATTTTGAGATATGGAAAAGACTCAATACGCACGAGTAGGCTAAGGAATGGGTATGGAGTTGAATTGAGATAAACAAAAAGAAACAGACTCGATACGCTTGAATAAGGAGTGGATTTTGAGTCAAGACAGAAGAATAGGAAGGAAGCAAAACGTTCAATGGGATTCCAGGACGAGAGTTGCATCGGAGAGGCTAGAAGTCAATCATGTAAATTACAAGAGGAGTCATAGACGAGAACTAGAGAGCAAACAAAGATTGAAGCAAGTGTGCATCGTCTATAGTGATTGATTGACGAGAAATACGTTATAAATAATGGTTGTGGTAAGACCATTATTTTTTCAAATAATTTGCTTGAATCCAAAGATGGATAAGCATTTAGACAAATCGTCTAAAGAACAAAGCATATAGCACATAAGAGCATATAGACATTATCTAGCATACAAGCAAGTAACGATAAATCACATAGTCATGTAAGCATATATCAAGCATTCATTAAACAACTATGATAGTCGAGAATGCAAGAAGACTTACCTTGGCCTCTAGCTATCCTTAATGACACATATCATAACATGTGTCGTGTATGTGATGGAACACATGATGAAACTCACTTGTCGAATCATCCTTGAGACACAATCTAGCCACGCATTGTCTTGATCTATAATCATCTTGACCTTAGGCTATTTAGTTGTTGATGTGATTCTTGTCGGCAACATTACCTACAACAAAAACATTCAAACTAGTAGTACACGATTCTACTAAAACTAAGTGACTTACTAATAACACATTTTCATCATCTTTGGCTTGAACATTTCCTTGATGAAAGATTAAAATCTTTTGCCAAGTGTCATTTACCACATTTTATAAAATGGTTTTGTCAAAACCAATTTTTAGCAAAATTTTATAAGCTAATATTTGAACTCAAATATCTAACAAAAGTTTCTTATGTAATCCTAATTTTCGAAATCCATTCTTATTGATTAAAAATATCAAAAGACATGGCATGCCAAAGATTATGACTAATTGATTTCACATAAGTTTCAAATTCATTTTTCCAAATGACAAAGTTTTCATTTTCGAAAAATGGTGACTAATTCAAGTAGATCCCTTCTAAGTATCTTTCAGACTCCATAGATCGATTCATGTTTTAAAGTACAGTATACTCTAAAGATCTTGATAACCTGGCTCTGATACCAATTGTAGAAACCAGAAGGGGGGGGGGGTTGAATAGTTTCACCGTTTCATTTTAGTTGTTAAAACGTTTCACCGTTTTTAGGTCCGGTTGATATTCTTTTGCAAACTTATTGAATTCTACTTGTTATGTGATATCAATTTAACTAGTAGCATGCATAAACAAACAAGTAAAGTAAAGAGTAAGGAAAGAATACAACCAAAGAGACGCGGCGATTTATAGTGGTTCGGCACGAAGCTCACTCTTCGTCCTACTCCACTCCCCGAGTATCACACTCGAGAGTTATCAATCACTATATCAACACATTCCTTCAGGCGGAGCAATCCGTACACATGCTTACACAAGGCTTAACGACACTAAGCATAATGTCGAGTTCTAATCATAGCTAGAACCAATCTACTCTAAGGCCCACGTGGCCACACGAACAAGCACTCTTGTCCATCTTGAATCTTCACCCGATCCAAGTCTTCACATAATCCACACACTTGGTTCTTCACCCGAACCAAGCCTTCACACTTAGACACACTTGGTTCTTCACCCGAACCAAGACTACATACATGACTCACTTGGATCTTCACCCGATCCAAGTCTTTACATAATATTTCGACACAATCTTATCCTACACACTAGGACATCATTCTCCTCACACCAATACATGAACTAATCTAGTTACAACACTTCTTGGATCTACATCACCATCCAAGTTCACACAAATATCCCCTCCTCGACTCACATACAAGTCGGATCACAATGACAATATTTACAGAACCTATCACCGTAACACTTGTTACGTTTGTGTGTGGACACCTATAACATCTCGAGACTTCATTGATGTCGAGAGTTTTTCTCTTGCACTTGACGGAAGAGGAAATCACTTATAAACATATACCGACATGTTATAGTGATCAAAGACTCAAGGGAAAAATAAAAACAGAAAGTTTTGTGTGTGAAAAACCTTATTTTCTGAAGTGTAACAGTTAAGTATTTATAGACGACAGGACTGGTCCGGCGGTCCCGTAAATAGGCGACGGTCCTTTATCACTAAGGGACCGCCGTTCTCTTTAAGGGACCGTCCAGACAAAATTTGTCCTGACGTGGTGAAAACTTATCTGGTGCAGTTTTAGCTGATTGGGGGGGAAAATAGCTGTTACACATTTGAATTCAAATATATTTTCTTAATAAAACATTTCTTTAAAAACACAAAAATACTTTCGTGAAATTTTTTTGTCAAACTTAAAAATGTAAGTTTATAAGAAAATAAAACTTCTTTGATCACCAAACTAATGACGGTATAAAGTTTGTTCATACCTGAAGTGACGTTGTGGAAGCTTCGTGGAAGTAACGAGTTTCCTTGGTTAAAAACTTATTAACCATAAATTTACGTAACATGTCTTTATATTTTGTGATTATCAAAACACAAGAAGATCGAATAATGCGAATAACGTTTTTGACATTATTTTGTATTAACAAGTTGCAACATTGAACCTCCTGAACGTGGTAAATCGGCTTTTTTGAAATGTCCATAACATATAGACTCCTCCTTATCCTCTTCCGAATTACTTCTATGACATGTCCTTCCCACTTCAGAATCCGCTTTTTCATCTTGAATGTTTTGCAAACCTTCATCACCTTCTTTTCCCACCTATTTAAAATCATCAGATTGGACATTAGCTGTAACCGAGGGGGCGAATCCTGGAGGGTACTTCATGGTGTCGTTTGAGCATATACCTTCTTTAATGTTGTCTTGTTTTTTGTTTAGAAGGTCATAAATATTGAAAGGATCTTCTGAGCGAGTTAAATTTTGACCAATATTACAATCATCCTTCTTGTGGGCTTGAGAAAAATCCTTCTCAAAAATAGTTTCCGAGACCTCTTCAACGCCACTTTCCCCATCCGCATCTGCATACTCCTGCTTGTCTACATTTTCATCATGTAAACCATCTTCTCCAATTTCTCCATCATAATCATTGTCTTCTACCTCGTCATCGACAAAGTCAGGAATCCAGCCAGATACCTCTTTAGCACGTACCCAAAGAACTTTACCATTTGATATAATCTTGAATGACTTGAAGATATTCTCTATTAAAAGTATTTTTTTTTTTTACCATTTGATACAACACCCCATTTAGAAGCGATTCGAATAAAAGTATTTTTAGTCCATACCTTTAATGGTATGCCCTCAATGTCCACCCATGTCACTCTCTCATCAATATGGAATAGGTTTGAAGCTTGTTCTAATTGAGAAAACCATGAACGTGTGTGTGTTTAGTGTATGTTTTGGTTTGTGGTGTGTGTTGCAGCTTTTCAAGGGGAGGAAGAAGATAGTTTAGTAAATATACATTTTTAGTCCTTGTGGTTTTTTGTTCTTTTGGTTTTCAAAAGTAAAAAAAATAATTACTGTAAATTTTAGTTTTGTAACTTTAAAAAAATGTTATTTTGTATTTTATAAATGGAAAAGAAAAAAAATGGGTCCCAAAAGATGGTGTTATGATAAGGGGTGTTTTTTTTTGTGTTAATGTTGAAATGTGTTAAAACTATAGATCTAATCTCAAAATCAACCACAACACAATCAAATCACCCAGCCAACCACCCCTTGGTGATTCTTTTATTACTCAGGAAACAAGAAGACAAGTCCTCAAACGAGTGCTTGCCAAACAAATACAAAAGAAAGAGATTGTCCCATTCAGAATGATCCAATTTATCACACTACAAATGTTTGAATACAATAAACCTCACTACAAACTGTAATATACTCTAAATCATAACGTGTATGGTTCTTGTATGATGGTTCGAATTCAAGAGAGGGTTAGAGAGAGAAATGGGAGCCTTTAGAGAGAGAAAGAAAGAGAATGATATTAGATTAAGTGAAAGGTCCAACCCTCTCCATTGGGTGGGAGAGGGTATATATAGTTACATACTAATGCCCCATGAAACGGGCTGTGGAGTGAGCTGACAGAGAGTAAAGACCCGACCCACTCCACGAATACTATTTACAATTATATTGACTACGTACTAACTAACTACTACTAATAAGCCTACGAGCTTGCATAATGTTTAAACAAATACTCAGGGTGACTGAGTTTTTCATGCGGATATTCATATTCCTAACACAAACACTCTCAATAACCAAACTATACTATACCAATTGATCAAGAGGATCAAAGAAACAATACCAGAATTGTAACAAGACTAAAGAGAGAAAAAGAGTTTGTGTGAGAAGAATGAGAACAACTTATGACGGCTAGGGTAAAGACTCCAGCTTATATAGAATGAATTATCACTTTAGCCCCTGAACTATCTTTTACCTGCCACATCAAACTAAACACAGAAACTATAATTAAACTTGACATAATAAATCCTTGGACTTATTATGACCAAAACATGAGCTTGCAATATAACATATTTCAACACCCCCTCTCAAGCTCATGGCTTGAACACATCCACCAAACCAAGCTTATCACAAAACTGCTTATGTTGAGAAATACTTAAACCTTTTGTAAAAATATCAGCAACATTATTAGCAGAAGCAACTTTCAAAGTTCTAATAACTCCAGAAGCTACTTTCTCCCTAACTAGATGCAAGTCAATTTCAAAATGTTTAGTTTTCTCATGAAATACTTTATTTGCAGCAATCTGAATAGCAGAACTGCTATCACAAAATAAATTTGCAGGTAACAAATCATCTATTCCAAGATCTTTAAAAATTTTAACAATCCAAATGAGTTCACAAGTAGTAAATGCAAGAAATCTATACTCAGACTCAGCAGATGACCTTGAAATAGTTGTTTGTCTTTTACTTTTCCATGAAATCAGGTTATTACAAAAATAAACACAAAAACCAGACACTGATTTCCTAAAAATAGGACACTTAGCCCAATCTGCATCTGAAAAAGCATACAGAAGCCTATTACCATACTGAAATTGAATACCTGTACCAGGAGCCTGTTTTAGATATCTCAAAACCCTAAGTGCAGCAGTGAAATGTGAGTTAAGAGGAGCATTGATAAGGCGAAAAGTGTTACGCTTTTAAGGAGTCATTTAAGCCCTAAGTCGTAATAATTTGATCAAATATTGCCTCAAATCGTTCCTTTTGTCATTTTAGGGACTTTGAAGAAGAAATCTGGAAAAGGAAGCATTTTGGACGTTTTTGGAGCATAAAAGTGAAGAAAACGACGAAGTCTCAAGTTATGTTGTAAACAGTACCTGACGATGTCACACCTAAACAGGTGACGGTGTCAAGTGTTGACAAAGAGGTGGATTTGAAGATTACACATGACGCGCCAGAAAGATTTTGGAAGTTGAAGATGACGGCGTCACCCTTTGTGATGACCAAGGTGGTCACGTTTTAATATAAAGAGAGACGGCCCAGAACCTTTTACAACCAGACGTCAAGAGTAGATCTAGGCCATCAAGGAACCCTAATCGCGGCGAGATGACGGCGTCACGGCATAAGGTGACGCCGTCAAGTTGTAAAATCTATATATACTTTTCTATTTTTCATTCNGAGGTGGATTTGAAGATTACACATGACGCGCCAGAAAGATTTTGGAAGTTGAAGATGACGGCGTCACCCTTTGTGATGACCAAGGTGGTCACGTTTTAATATAAAGAGAGACGGCCCAGAACCTTTTACAACCAGACGTCAAGAGTAGATCTAGGCCATCAAGGAACCCTAATCGCGGCGAGATGACGGCGTCACGGCATAAGGTGACGCCGTCAAGTTGTAAAATCTATATATACTTTTCTATTTTTCATTCATTAAAGAGGAACTTTTGGTGCAACCTTAGGGAGAACTTTAGGGATAAACCCTAGGTCGAATTTCACACACTTTGTAAGGGTTTTTCACCCTTGTTTCATCCATGCTTAATTAAAGATAAGTCTTCCTTCAAATCATTCAATATGTCTATGTATTGTTTGATTATATCTTATGCTTGTCTTTACATTAACATGCTAGGCTAGGTTATCTTTGTGTTTGCTTAGATGTAATGAAACCTAGTTATTGATTATTGGTTGATTGTTTGTTATTAATTGTTGTTGGATGAATGATATCAATGTTAGGCTTAAGAAAACTGGCTAACTTCCAATTGGTAACTTGCTTGATGTCTTAAGAAACATGAATCGGATGTGTACTACGATTAATTGGTTGTGCTTAATACATAAGTGACTACTAAGGAGGCCATGGTTTGGATACTTAACGTGTCGCCATAGGAAGAGGTAGAAGCTTATAGAGTTGGGGAAGGACGTGCACAGCCCCACGACTGGTATTAAGGAATAGAACCCGTCATCCACGCAATTATAACAAACTAATCAATCAATGAAAGATAGCTAGGGAGTAGTGAAACCTAAGTAAACACATTTTTTCTCCGTATAAGTTTTCCTCACTTTTATTTTCTTGTTATTTTATTTTTAATACATTTGTAGTAATTTGGGTTAGTTGACTAGCAACTAATCCCGCCCAATCCTTCAAAAACCGAGATTTTTACCTGCTTTCATAAAATATAAAAATACAAAAAGAATCATCCATCACCCTTAGACCTAATTAGAGTAGTTTTCAATCCTAACGAACACTATACCCTAAGTAGAACGATCAATCCCCCGGTACTTGCCACTACACTATCCTACATCGGTCAGGTACACTGCCTGGTGGGGATTGCAAGCTTCTCAAGATCCCTTGAGAGGTAAAACCTTTTGCAAGGTTGCAAAACAACGCATCAAGCATGCATATGCTGACTTAAACAATGAACTGCATAAGAGATGTCAGGTTTAGTAACAGACAAATAAATGAGCTTTCCAACCAACTTTTGATACTCAGTCATGTTAGACAAAAACTTATCAGTTTCAGTCTCAACATGACTCAAAACCACATTCTGATGTAAAGGAGTTGCAGCAGGCTTACATGCCAATAATGTAACAAGTCCAAACAATGCTTTCTTTGAGAAAGACAAAGACCAACATCATTTTCTAAAACTTCAATTCCCAAAAAATATTTGAGAGGACCAAGATCCTTGATCATAAATTTTGAATTTAGAAAACTTTTAAACTTCTCAATTTCACTAACATTATTACCAGTGATGACAATGTCATCAACATAGACAAGTAATGCCAAAAACACTCCATTTTTATCCTTAGTGTATGGTGAATAATCACTTAGACTTTGTTTAAAACCATTTTCCATCAAAGTAGTGGTAAGTTTTTCATTCCACTGCCTTGGAGCTTGTTTTAGTCCGTACAAAGACTTATTCAACTTACACACTCTATTTTCATTCTTGTCATAATAACCAGGAGGCAATTGCATATACACATCCTCATACAAGTCACCATATAAGAAAGCATTATTAACATCCAATTGAAATAAAGGCCACTTACTAGACACAGATAGAGCAATTAAACACCTAACAGTAACCAGTTTAACAACTGGACTAAATGTCTCCTCATAATCAATTCCTTCCCTCTGATTAAAGCCTTTGGCCACAAGCCTAGCTTTATATCTATCAACCTCACCAGAAGACTTATATTTAAGTTTCCAAATCCATTTGCACCCAATGGCAAACCTGCCATCAGGCAACTCACACAACTCATAAGTATTGTTCCTATGTAAAGCTTCCATTTCTGAATTCATAGCTTCTCTCCACATAGGATTTTGAACAGCCTTAGAAAGAGACTTAGGTTCACAAGACTTATTAAGTGTGGTAGAAAAACACATATTAACTCTGGGAAGATTAGAATAAGATACATATTTTTCAAGACCATACTTCACATTACTTCCAACAACAAAGTCATTAAACCTAATAGGTTGACTCCTATGTCTACTAGACCTCCTAACACTTGGTGGTGCTTCCATTTGAACTTGTTGATCCTCACCATTGAAAACATTTTGAGTATTGCCCTCAGAGGTGATAGTATCATCTATCTGGTTTGCTGTGGGGGCACCTCCTTCATTGACTGTATTAACATAATCATCTGGAGATGCCATCCCACTACCTTCCACATTAGAAGGGTCCCCCTCTTCATCATTGGGACTTTCAGTCTCTTGAATGTCAAAAAAGTTTAAATTGTTTACTCTACCTTCATCAAAGTTTGGTTCTAGAACATTAAAAACATTTTCAGATTCATTAACAACATTTGAAGACTTCATTTTGAAAGGAAACACTATTTCATAAAATCTAACATCTCTTGAGTAAAAAACAGACTTACTTTCCAAACCATACAATTTGTAAGCTTTTTTGACACTAGAAAAACCAATTAAAACACATTTTTCAGATTTGGAACCAAACTTATCATTTGAATTCAAAACAGTAGAATAACATAAACATCCAAAAGATCTGATGTGAGAGAGACTAGGATCCTTACCATACACTAAAAAATAAGGGGAAGCACCAGACAAGACAGAGGAGGAAGCATGTTAATTAAATACACAACAGTTAAAACACATTCAGGCCACATATTCAAGGGAAACCCCCCCCCCCCCCCCGAAACATAAGACTCCTAGCCACATTAAGAAGGTGTCTATGTTTCCTCTCAGCAATCCCATTTTGCTGCGGAGTTTAGGCACAAGAAGTTTGGTGAATCATCCCTAATTTAGAAAAAAGAGTAGATAATTGATTGTTGACAAACTCTGTTCCATTATCAGATCCTATGATCTTAACCTTTTTGTTAACTGTGTAAAGATAAGTTTTATAAAATTTGTAATATGATCATCAACTTCAGTTTTTGATTTTAGTAAATACACCCAAACTGCTCTACTAAAATTATCAACCAAAGTTAAAAAATATTTAAAACCTTCTTTACTAGTTACCCTATAAGGACCCCAAACATCACAATGAATGAGTTCCCCAACTGATTCAGTTTTAAAAAATATTTAAAACCTTTCAATATTTATGACCTTCTTAACAAAAAACAAGACAACATTAAAGAAGGTATATGCTCAAACGACACCATGAAGTACCCTCTAGGATTCGCCCCCACGGTTACAGCTGATGTCCAATCTGATGATTTTAAATTGGTGGAAAAAGAAGGTGATGAAGGCTTGCAAAACATTCAAGATGAAAAAGGGGATTCTGAAGTGGGAAGGACATGTCATAGAAGTAATTCGGAATAGGATAAGGAGGAGTCTATATGTTATGGACATTTCAAAAAAGCCGATTTACCACATTCAGGAGGTTCAATGTTGCAACTTATGGAAGACTTGGTGAAGGCAGAACAAATCATGTGGTATAATATGGAGGGATGTTCGAAAAACATTGAAGAGATTATTGGTTCTCAAGAAGCAAATGAGAATCATAGATGAATTTTATGTCGTTAAATATTCAAGGCCTCGCCTAGAAGGCTAAAAAAGATTGGGTCAAAGAGTTATGTGTTATCAACAAGGTGAATTTTTTGTCTTTAATTTTGCAAGAAACTAAAATGGAGGATATTGAAATTTTCAACATTAAGACGTGCTGGGGTAACTTCAATTTTGATCACGTGTATAGTCCCTCTGTTGGTTTTTCGGGTGGTATTCTTTGCGTGTGGGATCCGAGGATGTTTCATAAAATTAATTCTACGATTTCTGATTACTTTGTTCTTGTTAGAGGAGAATGGATCCCTAATGGTAAGAAGCTCCTTATTATTTTAATTTATGCTCCCCAAGAATTATTAGAAAAAGGATGCTATGGGATTACTTGATTGTTGTGATTAATAACTGGATTGGTGAAGTGGTTATCCACACCCACTTTTGATATTTAACAAATTAAAAAAAGAAAAAAGAAGGTTGTCTTTATTNTACTAACCAAATCACTAACGCCCTCTGTTTTCCTTTGGTCTTATGGCGATTGGCGAGCGAATTCCTTAAAAGAAAGTAACAAAACCTTTCTATACACCTCTAATGAAATAAAAATAAAATGAGGCTTTTTTGAAGGTGGGGCCCTCTACTAGTGTGCCAACGCACCTGTTGCACACCCACAATGTTCGGCATTGCGTTTTTGGTTTTGTCTCATGTTTATCTCATGTAAATATGTAATGGTACATAAATAATCGTCTAACATACGTTGGAAATGTTTTCAATTAGATTGTTTTTAAAAAAGCACTTTTAAATTGTTGCATATGGATAATAGTTGAATTAAAATCTTGAATACAATGTTTAGATCTTGAATAATTAATCGTGTATAAACTACAACTACTTTTGTAACCAAACACAAGGCAGAGTTGATGAAAGTTGTATATGTTAGAAAACGTGTTGTGTAAATTACTGAATAAATTCTTATATGAGTTGTTGCTATATATGTACAATCTTTTGTATTTGTTAGGCCGGGCACAGTCGTGACCGACCATGACCTTGTCACATCAGTTTTATCTCTCTGACGACAAAGTTGCCACAGGGTCAAAATTTCGACTGAGCTAGGGATTTGGTCACCACTCGACCGACCATGACCTAAAACCCACAGTGGGCTCGACCGAATGTTACCATGCATGACCGATCAACAAAACCGATCGAGTGTGCCTAGCCTTAGCATATAAAAACGACCGCGGTTTCATATTGATACTTATAAAACAAGATGGTACATTGTATCATAAGTTTTGTTTGACCACAAAATATTTTAGAAGCATTTAAATATGATGAGCTCTTCTTTCAGAAGCTGATTGAAATATCTTTAAATAAGCGTTAAAGCTTAAAAAATATTTAAATACATTAGTACCCATTAAAATAATATTAGTTCAAACTATTTTCTCGTACATTTTTAAAATGGAAAATGATAAATGGGTCTAACTAAATGGATCTAAAAGGGGACCTACCGCACAAATGACTTGTACAGTTATGCAACTGCACAAGTCATTTATGCGGTAGGTCCCCTTTTAAGTTCATTTAATTAGGTCCATATAACAAAACTCGTCTAAAATAAAACCTTCAACTCCGACTTTTATAAACTTTAGCATGGGAGTTAGCTAAAAGTGTTAATAGTGCCAAACATATTTGCTAGTAGTTAAATAAAGTTTATAGATAAGTGGATAAGTTAAACTTTCTGAAAATAAAAAGAAGGTTAAAAGAGTAAAAAAAATAAAAATAAAAATAATAGTGTAGTAGAAAAGAAGAGAAGGGGGTGAAATTGTTGTTACAACACATTTCCTATTTAATTACTCCTACAGTATTTGAAAACAAACAAGACATTTTAAAATTGAAAAATTAACTGACAGCTGTCTGTAATGTCGTCATCAAGGTTGTTAAAAATTGTCCAGAAGACAGCTCCGATCATTGTTGGCCGGAATCCTAAACCCACCACCACTATCATACGACGACCACCACCACAATCATCATCATCATCCACCATACCACCATCACCACCACCACCACCACCCGTCATACCTCCACCACGACCGTCCATCATACCACCACTATCATCATACTTGAGAGCATCCTCCTCCTACATACCCCCACCACTAATACCACACTTGAGAGTGAGACCACCAGCATCATACTTCACACCAGCATCATCATCCATCATAACCCCACCACTCTTATCATCATCATCATCATCATCGTTGATCAGGAACATTTACCCAAATAGCTATATTCATCATGAGGCAGTGATTCCAGAAGATGGAGGGTTTTTGGGAGATTATTTCCCACCGAATGTTTTTGGGTCACTTAGTCGAGCCCAATCCAAAGTTATTCAGTTCTTGATGTCTGGTGGCATGGGCTTCTTTGTTGGGGGCCCAAGTCTCGCTCAGATCAACCTTTACTTTCAGACATTCAATGGTAATCTCTTTTTTACACTACTACCTTTCGTTACTACTGTTCCGCGCTATGTCATGTGTTGTTGGCTAGAGTCGTTGATGTTAGGGTCAATCATTTAGATAACACCACCCAAGTTTATGATCCTTGTTTTGTTGTATTAATTGTTTAGGCTCGCTGTTGCTTATGCTCGTGTCGTTGTTTGTTAAGAATATTTTTAACATTTTGTTTGTTTGTTTGGTAACTTCCTTTTTAATAATCTCTTTCTTATACTATTATTAATGTTTACTTACTTAGTTACCACTGTACTATATTCAATTCCGTGCTATGTTATGTGGCAGAGGACTATATTGTTGGCTACAGTCGTCCTTGATGTTCAACGCTCGTCATTTAGATAACAACCTAGTTTATGGTCGTTGTCTGTTATATAATTCTTTAGGCTCAGTGGTCCTGTTGGTTAAGCTCGTTCTTTAGTGTTGTTGTAATTAATTAATTAGTATAATGCCGTTTAAAACAAGATAATAATAGATACAAACATCTATGTACTAATCATTCATATGTAACTCTTGTTTGTCTGTTTTGTAGCTATGCGTGAAGCTTATGAAGCCCTCCAGCCTTATGGCTTGGCACTTGCTCAAAGGATCAAAGACAGATGCCTTTTTTTGTTTAAAAAGAAGAAGAACAACAACAACAATGAAAATCAACAGCCACAACAACAACAACTACCAGAAGAAGAAGAGATTTCCGTCCCTTGCTTTCAACTCCTCTCCGAGCCAAACCGTATCAAGTTTGCCTGCCTGCTTTTTGGGGTCACTGACGAAGACCACATCGCTTTTCAATTCCCTGATAATGGAACACTTGTTATCAACGCCATTGTGGCTAGCGGTAGAGACCTTGATCCCCTCACTGCCACTCTTGATCTACCTCCCGGCGACTTCTCCAATGCCCAAACCAATACCAAGTTCTCCGAGAAAAATGGCGTCTTCCTCATTGATATCCAAGGCTTTCAGATCACCAACTCCTCCTCCTCCTCCTCCTCTTAAAAAGTTCTTTGCATTGATTTTATACCACTGCAGTAAGTGACTCCTTGTTACATTTTGCTGCGGAAATATACACTCGTTGCTGATACAGCTAGCAATTTAGTTCAGGACTACTGATATGAGCTTTTTTTTTTCTTTTCTTTTCAGTACTAGTACTTTGATCGTCTTGTTTTGTAAACTCCTCCTCCTGTTCTACTTAATCGTATTTTTGTTTCTTACTCGTTTTGCTTGGTAATGATTTCCTTTCTTCATGCTCTTATATGTTGGATGGAACATTATGATTGGAGTATTATAATCCCTTTTGGTTGCACTCCAAATGAACGTTTAAAGTTGGTGGCTAAGAAATGTATTCTACATTATGATATGAAATCAGGGGACTAATTAGTTGAAGTTATATAAATATAGAAGCAGTCTCCTAGTACAGGAGGATCATGGGAATGCAATAAAAAAACAAATTATATTCATAAGTTCTGAAAATGGATGCTTAGATTTGACGCATGTTATACAGATTACTATATGTTCAAGATTGGAATCAGATGGAGTTTGTGCAGATAATGTACTAGTCGTCCACATAGAACATCATGAATCCTTATTTGGTTCTAAATAGCTTTTAAAGCTCTCGTCGTCCACTTAGGACGACTTATCTGATCTTAGGGGTGCATCACATGATGCACTATTCATCCATTAATAATGTCTATACATTGCATTAAGTATTTAGTGTCTCATGTGCTCTTACGAGTCATCAACGTAGGATGTCTAAAACCCACTTTGGGTCATAAGAAATGTATTCTACATTATGATATGAAATCAGGGGACTAATTAGTTGAAGTTATATAAATATAGAAGCAGTCTCCTAGTACAGGATCATGGGAATGCAATAAAAAAACAAATTATATTCATAAGTTCTGAAAATGGATGCTTAGATTTGATGCATGTTATACAGATTACTATATGTTCAAGATTGGAATCAGATGGAGTTTGTGCAGATATATGTGGGTATGGGTAGGAAGTTTTGGGCTCATCGAAACTGTGCCTGTACGTACAATTTTGATTATTGGATATATGGGTCATTTTTGTGGTGCTATTGGTAGTAAATGTATATGGAAAATGTATGGGTATGCTAAAACTGTGCTGCTGTATTCATGATGGTTGTTTAGATTGATGCAAGATGGGATTCTTTCAGTATGTAGAATCATGTTGGTCATTAATGAAAACCTTAAACTTAGGTCTAAAAAGAGACATAGTGGTAATGCATATTTAGGACACAATCTGTGTTGTTGCTTTTGTGGCTGAATTAAGTCTTGGATACTCTTTTAAAAACTTGTTGCTGCAAAAAGCAATAAGAAGTTTTGGTAGTGCGGGATTAGCTCCTTACACTTTCACAGATACCATCTAGCTTTTTATGTTTTTTCTGAAGTTCTCGACAATGATTTTAGTGGAAGTAGCATGATATTGGTTTCAATGCAATCGAAAGGAACATATCCATCTCCATCTTATTTAGTGGTGAAAACTGGGTGGGTTGGGTTATGGGTCAAACTGGGTCTCTGCATACTTTTTTTAGACACCCTGCATCCAACCTGTGTCCCACAATAATCGGAGTGTATTACGTCCTAAATTAACAAGTTACATGCTACTTATCTTTTTAATATTTCACCATCCCTTCCAACAATTTCCCTATCTTGTCATTCAATTTTTATCAACATTTCCTCGACAAACGTGTGTCGCATCAACATATTTTCATTAAGGTTTTCGCTTATTACTTTATGATCAGGATGGTTTTTTTCGTTCTTTTTCTTTCATTTTATTTTCTTTCAGTTTCGACATACTTTGAATCAATACTTTGTTTGGGTTCCATATTTATTCAAGTATAAAGGTGCACTAGTATATGGTCACATTAGCAATTTCATGTTCATGTTTCAACTTAAATGCAGAAGTAAGTCTCTCAAATAAGCCATGCTACGAACTCCAATATCGGCTCTAGACCAATTCCACTGCCCGTTACAAATACAATCAATGATTAAACAATCTTTATGTCGCTCCAAGCTATAAAGCCTATTAAACCGAATATGAAGAGGAGAATCACCAATCCGGATGTCTTTCCAAAAACGGATGCGGGTGCCACATCCTATCTTGAATCGAATGGAACTAAGTGGAATGATACCCTTCTAATGAAGAAAGTTGGACGTACCAACTATCCTAGCCCATGTACCATTAAAATTACAACCTTGATTATCCAAACCACCCTCTTGGCCATGCAACGACTTAATGACTTTAACCCAAACAGCATTCGGGAAAGAAAACATCCTCCAACGCCACTTCTGAAGGAGAGCCAGGTTGAAAGACTTAAGACTACCAAGGTTAGTCCATTCAACCAAGCTAGGTTTTTGGTGTCTTGAGAGCCACCCAAAAAAAATCTAGCTCGATAACTTTCCAAGGAATTCAAAATAAACTCAAGAGCATTAAAAACCGAAAGGTAGTATATACCAAGACTACCTAAAACCGCTTTGATAAGAGTGAGGCGACCTCCTATAGATAAAAGATTAGCTTTCTTGGAGGACAACCACGATTGGAAACGATCAACCAACGATTGACAGCTCGATATGAGATTCATGTTGAACCCAATCGGAAGACCAAGATACATGAAGGGAAAGGAGCCCGAAGCACAACCAGTACTACTATCCATTTCGTAATTAGAAACTCCAATACCATAAATGTTGGATTTGCGAATGTTAATTCTGAGTACCGATGCTAAATAGAAAACGTGAAGGACACGAATGTTGTTATCTAAGTCTCGAGAGTTTCATTCGGAGGTAATAATCACATCGTCAGCATAGAACAGGTGAGATAACGTGATATCAGAAGAACCAAGCTTGATCCCACGGATGAGGCCAGAACTAACAACATTAGAAAGAGCACAATAAAGACCCTCCATAAACGAGGACAAATAGAAAAGGCGAGAGGGGATCACCCTGCCTTAATCCTAGTTTAATATAAAATTCTGAAGTTGGACTACCATTGATCAAAAGTGATGCTCAAGATGAATGAAGACAAGCTCTAATCCATGATCGCCATTTAGAACCAAAGCCAAGGCTAAGAAGAACAAAGTCCAAATACTTCCAACTAACCGAATCAAAAGCTTTTTCGATATCCACTTTGAAGATTAACATCTTTTTCTTTCTTTTTTTAAACCACTCAATGACCTCACTCACTAATGATGAGCGGGCAAATTTAACGACCCGAAATAAAAGCGGATTACTCTTTGCTAACAACCTTTTCAATCACTTTAGAGGGCGGGTTTGCAAGAATTTTAGCGATGATCTTGTAATGTATACCAATGAGAGAGATAGGACGGTAATCTTTAGTAAAAATAGGATTACTAATCTTGGAGATAAGCGTGAAAAACGAAGAATTAGCAACTTGAGGCATCGAACCTGAATCAAAGAATGAGTCAACGACTTGAAAATATCCGTCTTAATGAGATCACATTATTTCTTTATAAAGGCGAAAGAGAAACCATCGGGACCGGGGGCTTTGTTACTACCACAATCCCAAACTGCTATCTTAATCTCATCTAACGTGAAATGAGTCTCTAGTGAGTCACGGACAAGAGGACTAAGACCTGTAGAGTGAACTAGCGGAGAAAAGACAACGTGGAGAATCATGAGCTTGGAATTTATCTTTGAAAAAAAAATTAAGTAATGCTTCCTTAATGAGAATCGGGTCCGAAATCCAAACATCATCTTGCATAATACTAGTAATAGCTTGAAATCTCCTCTTATGATTTATCAACCCATGAAAGAACTTGGAATTCTCGTCACCTTCAGTGTCCCACTTGATATGAATCAAGGGCTTCAAGATTGTCGAATTTATCATTATCTTGAAGGAGCTTAATACGTTTGTCACGATAAAAAAGGGTTGTGGTTCCATCATCAATCCTTTTTTCGATATCTTTAAGATCTTTTCAAAGCTACTAGGTTTTTGAGTGCGTTCATTATTCTTGACATTTCATGCCATTGCTTGATAGTGGGTTTAAGAGATCGCAATTTCTCATGAGACCTGAGGATCCCTAAGTTTGGTACTTTTTTGTGCCATTTGCCCTTATAAACATCATCACACCAAATGGTTTCCTTCACGAAAAAGTTCGGATTCCACAGAGAAATTAAACCACCTGATCTACCATGACTCATACTACAAGAGTTATCAAAATTAAAATTTCCCTACATAGACTTAAGACGAAATAACTCGAGACGCATCATTTAGATTCTTGAACTCCTAGAAAGTGAACGTTATGTTTGAAACACATACTGATCCACACACGCTTACGCCTTTTCTTCGTACCACAACCGTTGATAGAAAGGATATTCATTTATCCATAATGTTGACAGCAATTCCATTTATCATTCGATTAAGGGATTTTTTACGCCCTCTAACATCATAACCTAAAGATTTCCCAACCTCAATAATTTTATTAAGCTCATGTTTAATCAAAATACCTTTGATATCCTTCTTATGATTCCTAGAAAAAGTGGTGGAACGCTTACTATTATTAGAGAAGCTTCGTTTAATATGTTCAAAACCAAGTGTGCAGCTAAGGTCCAACATGTCACCAACTTTGTTAACCTCCTCTTCCACTTGGACTTGTGGCTGATCCATAGTGGCGTTAGATCGGTTTGTCCAAGTTAATTTTCTATTCTTTAGTATCTTGATCCAATTCGTTGAGCTTGGCATTTAAGTCCTTCAAGTCATCATTTAAGTTGTCTTCAACAGAACCAACGGCCTTATCTACCTCATTGACATCCATGTGAGATGACGTATCACTAGAGTTGTGTGTAATGTTAATACTCCAAGTGCCCAATTCATGCACTTGTACATCAAACATCACTCCGTGAATTTCAACTTGGACTTTTTCGGATACAAATTTGTTTGGTCACTGAATTCTCAAACTTCCTTTAACTAGGATTTGAAAATAAAATAACCTAAGTGTTTGACAACCTTCGACGTAATCAAGTCACTGAGTGAACAGTCACTCAGTGAGTTATCTTCAGGATGCTTAGGATAAGCCTAAGAAGAAAGGCTTTCCATTCAGTGAGGCGGACTCTCAGTGAGTGGCACCTAAGCCAAAGAAGAAGGTGATGGATTCAGTAAGTGATGACAATAGCTCACTGAATCCCAAGTTCCTCCTCACTGAAGCAACAAGAGTTAAAGACTGAAGACAAAGACATGAAGCCTGAAGAATGGGCGGGACAAGGCGGGAAACGTTTGAAGTTATAAAGAGTGTTACTATCCTTGTAAAGTCAAACTTTCCCTGAATGGCTTAAGTTCAGGATGGTGTCATATCTGAACCTCAGAAAGCACTATTGTCCTATACCCAAAATAGACTTATGTAACAAAGACAAAATACGTATGTATTTTGTCTCAATTAGGCTGATGTAATCTTTGTCTTTATCATAACGATTATAATAAACTTGTGTATAAATAGGAGTCATAAGAGAGAGTAAAGGTTGCGGAGTTTGTGCACTTAATACTTAGACATTCACAAACTAAATCTTTACTCTCTCCAAATAGCAACCATCCCTAAGATAGCTTAGTAGGTCTTTTGTTGCTACTTAAGCTTAGTTTAAGTTTAGTGAGGAGTAACACACCATACTTGTCATTTCAATCCCAAGTGTTTATTCCGCGAACACTTGGGTATAATTCTTTAATGAGTAAACTTCAAAATACATCCCTGTGTTTACCCAATTTCGCACCATACATCCCTCTCGAAAAAGTTGCAACAAATACATCCCTCCGTTAGTAAAAGTGAACCAATATACATCCCTCAGTTAAAATAAGGACTAACGGAGCAAATTTTTTCTCCGTTATCTCCTAACGAGATAGAACACATTTGCACCGTTAGTCCTCTGGGTTAACGGTATTTGCACCGTTAGTCCTTTTTTACGTTTTCTTCCGTTTTTTTCGTTTTCGTTCATTTTTTTT
>LBNU01006200.1:3968-16544 GCA_014162995.1 Artemisia annua | reverse complement strand
TAAGGCATTATTTACTTCAAATTTGCCTCCTGAAAGACAAAGAGAATTGGATGAACAATCAATCCATTTTACTGATGAGCAGTGGGATTCTTATACTATGCAAGCTGCTTCCAATCCCACTCTAGCTCAAAGTATTCTAGGAGCTGAGTTTGATAGAAATAATTTTGCTGCACAAATGGTGGCCCTTGGACAACAACAGAAAAAGGATGCAGCTGATAAGAGAAAAGCTATTGCAGCTCAAAAAGCTAAAGCAAAGAAAGATAAACCTCCTACCCAAGCACAACAAAGAACTATGATGAGGGAATTTGTGAAGAATCAGAGTAGTGTCTTGTATAATCATACTTGGACTAAGAAGCAAGTCTGGTCATTCTCAGATGAACAATTAATATTTTCATTATAAAAGAATCAGAACTAGAATGCATCATGATGGTCTTCTTTCTTCTAAACTTGCTGATACTCTGACTTCCATTGGTAAAGAATCCTCTTCTCAGACATTACAGCAGGATGAAATTGAAGCAACTACTGTACCTGCTGCCTCTTTATCTCCAGCTGCTGATAATGTTTCCATAACTGCTGATCCAACTACTACTGCTGCTTTATCTGTTCTTGACAAAGGTAAAGCAAAAGTTGTTGAAGAAGATCTTCCTTCTAAGAAGAGAACCAGAAGACAAGTGGAGGAGGATAGATTGGGTGAAGAAGCTGCACAACTCTTGCATGATGATCAAAAAGCTGAGTTGGCAAGAATTCATGAGATCAAAGTAAAAGAAGTTGAGCTTGCTGCTGCTAGGGATGCACAAATTAGGATGCAGATGGATGATAATGTAGCTACTGAAGTAACTGCTGATGTTCCATTGGTTAATACTTCAGTGGAAACACCTGAGTTAGCAGATGTCTCTGCTGTTGCACCTTCTTCTCATCAGTCTATATATGTTCCTGGTAGAAGGGCTAAAAGAATGGCAAAGATGAAAGTTTCATCTTCTTCTGTGCATAGGGAAGTGGATCTAGATGCTGATGAATCTTCATTTCTTTTAGAAGGATCTCCTGATGATTGGCCAGAGGGTATTAGAGATGTGTTGGTTCACTGGGAACTGTCTTCTAATGGACAGATTAATACCATTTATAGGCTTGATGGAACATCTTTATCTTTTACCTTTCTGCAAGAAATTTTGCATCTAGTGGATCATCAAGACTTACTGACTCTGTATGATTTGGTTCTGAAGTATTATGCTTCTCATACTTCTACATTTGCTGGATTATATCTTTTGGGTGATCTTAGAGTTCTTATGGATTCTACTTCTCCTGATGGTACTGGTTATGAAGTCTGGAAGAATAATCATAAGTGGAAGATTTTAAGTTGGAAATTTTATCCTCTTCCTTATGTTCATGTTTTGGAGACTACCACTGGTATAAGGGTCATGATGTTCATTGATAAGGATTATCCTTTATCTGTGCCTTTAATGGAGAAGATGCTTTTACACAAGTTGGAGATTCCTCCTGATCCAGTTGGGAATGCTAGATTGTTTGCTGAATCTCTGATTAGATTGTTCAAGAGCAGGATCAGGCTAGCCAGAGCTGTTTGATGGTATTTTGTTGTATTTTTGTTTTGTTTTTCTTATATTAAAAAAAAGGGGGGGGGGTAGTTATTAGATTTTTGTACTAACTGTTTGCAGGTTTGTTGTATACTTACTCTATTGATGGTTCTCAACTCACCAGATGTGACTTGTGTCCATCAAAGAGTTGGCTAGTCCAAAGGGTACAGCTTTGGTAAAGACATAACAAATCTGTTGATAGCTGTAATAGTTTGCTCAAAACTATTGGGTACTCAACTCACCCATGCTTCACAGCTGAGAGTTGAATGGTTTTCAATTGACCATGGATTTTTCCTTTTGGATTCCAAATAATTGACTAGCCCACAAGGATATGGCTTGTGGTAAAGGCTGTGGAAAACCATATTTGGTAATCAATTCACCAAAGGTGATTTATTCAACCTAAGAATTGACTAGTCCTGAGCAAACGGCTACAGGTAAAGACAACTCAAATCCGTTTATAGTTGATGATTTACTAAAAATCATATGGTTATCAGTGTACCATAGTTTTCGAACTTAAACATTTGGCTACTCCAGTAGTGATGGCTATTGGTAAAGAGACATCAAATCCATTATTTTCAATGATTCACCTCTCACAGGAGTTAACACACCTGGATGTGATGAGAATAGTATGAAACTTATTTGTTTTGATGTATCTACTGTCATATGTTGCTGCAAAGATATGGTGTTTCAAGCTTATTCATCATAGATATGTGAAATTTTTGGTTCTTTGCTGCTGATGTTCGAAGACAATCCTCTTTACATTATTGTGATTACTGATCTATCAAGGAATCTTGAACTTAACCATGTCAAATTCAAGATTAGGGGAGGATTGTTGGGAATTCTGCTAAGTGAGAATTCTGCTGATGGAACATGCTGATGGAATCTGCTGAAAAAGTGTTACTGCTGAAGACTAAGTTTCAGCATATTTAGTTTCTGCGGATATAGTTAAACCGCGTATTTTGTAATATAGTTAGGATATGCATGAGTAATATTAGGAAAAGATAATGCATATTGTTTAGAGTTTATAGAATATACGTTTCTTGTGAAACGGTTTAAGGTTAGGGTTCCTTGTTTATAAAAGGAACACAAGTTTATGTTCTATGTACGAGTTTGAAAAACAAGTTCTGATTATATAAAAGATCCATAGAGGATCAAACGTTCTTAGTATTCATTGTTTCTGTTTGTATTTGTTTTCAGCATTAGAATACAAGCTTTGGAGATTCTCTATTAGAGTGTTTGTGATTACATAGACACTGCTAACGATCAACGAGAGCTACAAGATCTATCAAGGGTATTAAGTTCAACATTCTGGCATCCACATCTTGGACCCCTACATCATCACCACATATCCCACTTGGCATTAACTGCCTTCCCTCACACATAATATCTTTGGATATTTTATTTGTGACATCATGCCTGCAAAATACACTTTTGCAAAGCGCGCAACTGTTCAAATGAACAGGTGCAAAAAAAGAGGGAAGTGGAGTGGTGGCATTTAATGCGGACTTCAAACGGTTTAAACATTTTGATTTTCAAAATCATGTAATCCCTTGATATCCCCAACCCTAATCCACCACTCTATAAATACCCCTCTTTCTTCATAAAAAAAAACTTACACACAAAATCTCTAAAGAAACTCTGCTAAAATTTTCTCTCAAAGCAAAGTTGTGTGTTTAAAAGCTATTTTCAACACTTTTCTTGGTCAAGCAGATTGTTAGCAAAGATATCCATCTTAACTATCATCTTCTTGATAACAGATAGGTTATTTCACGACAGCGATCTCGTTGAATCCAACTTGTGACCATCTGGTAACCTATATTTGCCATTAATTTTTTTTTCAAACCTTTGTTTTGTCTTAAAAATGGCAACAGACCAAGGAGTTGAACTTGCTCCTCAATGGGCACATTTAACTCTGGGTGATGTACAATTTAAAACCAATAATGTTGTAGGCAATTTTGAATACCCATCTAATGTCCCTGCCTACAAAAACATGATGAAGTTTTTATATAATTGTCCTTTGAAAACAGCTTTCATCTCTACCCCTTACTTTCAGTACCGAAACTACCTTAGGGAGTTTTGGGCAACTGCTGTGGCCTATGACCCGACACCTTCCACTGATGCAAACAACCACACACCCCTCAGGGAATTTTGCATCAGCTTTTCGGTTTTAAATAGGGCAAGAAAACTCACTCTGGATTACAAAACTTTTTGCTCTTCTACAGGGCTTGATTACAACAATGGAAACTATGTGGCTCACCCTGACTATAATGAAGTCAGAGCAGGGTTAGAAAAAATTGTTTTGAAACCTGAGTATTTGGACAAAACCCCTGTCACAAAGAACTCTTTTCCCGTGGCTTGGAAGATCTTATTCACCTTTGTGATTCAGGTCCTCGGCGGTAACCACTCGTCCACTGAGCAGATCAACACTGTTCTGCTGATGATGGCACATTGTTTGTTGACAGGGAAAAATGTCGACATTGGAGAGCTCATTTACAGTGATCTCGTAACCAAGCTTCTGAAATACCAAGGTAAACTATGTTTCATATCCTAGGTTTCTTTCTTGTGCTTTACAAGTGTTACTGGGTTGCAATTACACTCAGGACTATGTTTTAGGCTTCTTGCCTGCAGTCCTGAGTCCTTCAAACTTTTCAAAGGACCCATCCTCAGTCTCTCCCATTGAATTGACGGCCCATATGGTTGCTGTAAACAACCAAAGGGATTCAATGTCTCCACCTCTCCCTTCAAAGAAAAGAGGGAAGTATAAGACTGTGCCAAAAACCAACCCAAAGGCACAGGGCCCTAAGACTTCAGGGACACAGCCTAAAAGGCACAAAAGACCCCAGACTGATCAGACACCCAAGGGCCAGGCTTCAACACCCCCGGTGACAACGAAGGACACTGATACATCACAGTCAGTGCCCTTGGTCCCAACTACTACTCCCCAAGATCTAGAGGGAAAAACACAACCCGCTAGTAGGGGAGCGCCTTCCACCGATCCTAATGATGGCACTGTAAAATACCAATCAGTGCTTGAAGGGTCACTTGGGGACAAAGACTCAGGGGGACAAAAACCAACCACTGATATGGAACCATCAACCACCCATGGAGTTGCACATTCCTCAGGGACTGACCCTAAGGACCAGGTGGATAAAACCCAATCCACTGGAATTGAGGGGTCAGGCCCTGACCATAACCAAGGCAAGTCTTCTTATGAAGAGGAGCCGAATAACCCACTTTTGTAGATACAATCCATGGCAGATATTCAGGCTGCTTTGTTTTCAGATGATGAACTTAAGAGTGATGAAGAGTTTTTTGAAACAGGGGATGAGATTGACATTGAGGAGCAAACAATCACCAAACCTCAGTCTCCAGAGCCGGAAGTGTCTCCTTTCATTGAGGGGTCACCTAAGCCTGTGTCTTCACCACAGGCCACTCAGTCCTCTAACTCTTCAGTGCCAGTCTACCTTAGGAAGTATGATGATATTCTTCCTCTTACGGAAAGGCAGCTGGTAAAATTTTTGAGGAAGACAAGCAATGCTCTCTTCCGCGGGGTCACTGATGAAGTTTTTGACATGCACACTGAACAAGTTGTCCACTACTTCAACCTCAAAGACTCTGTTGAGGATTTTCATGACAATGTTCAGGAGCAGAACTCTTGCATTGACCACTCCCTGACAACCCTGATTTCTCACATGAACAAGTTCGTTGAATCTTTCAACAAGCTTACCAACAGGGTTGCCACTATTCAAGAGTCAGTCAAAGAAGACCCTAAGCTCACCAAGAAACTGCTTCAGGCTTCGGAGACATTCATTCAGCAATCAGCAAGTTTTCCTGAATTGGTTGCCCTTCTCAAGTCCTTGGAACTTCAGTCCCTCAGCTCTTCAATGACAACCATTCAGGCTTCTTTTGGCAATCTTGAAAAGCAGGTGGCTGACTGGGCTAAGTCATCCAACTCCATAGCCTGGACCCTTGGATCTCGCATGTCTGCCCTTGAGAGTTCTCAAGCTTCTCTTGAGGCTAAAGTCTCCACCATCCAACAGGACACTAAGGATATCAATTCCATGATGTCTGAGATCTTTCAGGCATTTAAAGGAACCTCTGCTCCCTCAGCTTCTGTGAGCACTCCAACTCTTGCTCTCACTGAAGTTCCAGCAACAGTTGAGGGGGAGGGGATCACTGAAGCTCCTGCCAATGAAGCACCAGAATCTTCTACCAGCCAACCCAAAGCTACTGATGTTGCTTCAAAAGGACAACCTCCTTTTCACACTGAGGGGGAGCCAGTCACTTAGGCTACTCCAATCTCCTCATATCAGCCTCCTCTTACAAGTCAACAGGACAGGGGCAAAAGCATCATCACTACGCCCGAGCCTGAACCTATAAGGAAACTGGTCCCTGCCTCTACAATCGTAAGGCCTGACCCTGATGAACCAGTGAGGGTCCCTTATGAAATCAATGGGGTCATGTATCATCTGACTGCTGAACAAATTCAAGCCCATTTGGAGAAAGATGAGATGATGAAAAGGGCCTCTGAAGAAGAGCTGATAAACAAGCCTGCACTCATTTAGGTTGTTAATGAGGAAGCTGAGAAACTTGGGTTGGAACCAAAAGAGCTGGCAGGAAGAGAGGGTGGTGAAGCTTTCAAAAAGGCTCTGGATGAAGAAATGATGGCCCTGAAAAGGAAGAGGGAAGAGAAACTGAGAAAAGATGCTGAAACAAGGAGGCAAAGAATTGAAAGATATCAGTGGGTGATGACTAGCAGACTGAGTCCAGAAACCATCACTGATGTCAAGATTCATCGCAACACCAAGCCTGCTGTTCTCAGTGTCTTCAGGGGTGCTGAAAAGAAAAACTTTGAAGTTCATGATCCCTTCAAGTTTTCAGACTTTAGAATCTCAGAGCTGGATGAACTGAGGCCCATCATTGCCAAGAAATAGAATGTTGTGGTTGTCGATCTTATGAGGGCCCTGAAACAAAGGTATGAAAGACTGGCCAAAATGCCTGATGCACTTGGCATCCCATCTCTTCTCCCGGCCTCAGGTGATTAAGCAGCTCCCTCTCAGGCCACCAAAAAGAGAAAAAAGGTAGGCTCAGAACCACTCATCAAGGTTCCTGGGCTAGACTGCAACAGAGCTCTCCCACAAGGTGTTCAGTTCGTAAACAACATGGTAATTGAACAACCTGAAAGGGGACTCTTCTTCACTGATGAGTTTGGTGATCCTGCTTTCCAACGATGGGCTGACATTGACCTAGCTGGGGTCAAGGCAATGCTTGGGTTCTTCATGATGGCCTCACCAATCAAGAGCCCTGAAAATATAAGATTCTGTCATGAACTCAAGACAAAGATTGAGGAGCATCCTGATAGGCGGGAACTGGATTCAAAGAAACAAAAGCTTGAAGCCTTGGGTTATAAGTTCAACTGATAAATCTGCAATACCATCATCTATCCCTTTTGTATCTTTAGTAATTCTTAGGTTGTAATTGTTATGAATGAAATTTGAAGTTTATGTTTAAACAATGTCCTAACTATTACTTAGATACTCAGTGTGAGAAGAAGACCTTTGCTCACTCACACTGAATTTAAACACTTAGGCTATTTGTATGTCCAAATAGAGGGAGACTGTTGGGTCACTGAATTCCCAAACTTCCTTTAACTAGGATTTGAACATAAAATAACCTAAGTGTTTGACAACCTTCAACGTAATCAAGTCACTGAGTGAACAGTCACTCAGTGAGTCATCTTCAGGATGCTTAGGATAAGCCTAAGAAGAAAGGCTTTCCATTCAGTGAGGTGGACTCTCAGTGAGTGGCACCTAAGCCAAAGAAGAAGGTGATGGATTCAGTGAGTGATGACAATAGCTCACTGAATCCCAAGTTCCTCCTCACTGAAGCAACAAGAGTTAAAGACTGAAGACAAAGACATGAAGCCTGAAGAATGCGAGGGACAAGGCGAGAAACGTTTGAAGTTACAAAGAGTGTTAGTATCCTTGTAAAGTCAAACTTTCCTGAATGGCTTAAGTTCAGGATGGTGTCATGTCTGAACCTCAGAAAGCACTATTGTCCTATACCCAAAATAGACTTATGTAACAGAGACAAAATACGTAAGTATTTTGTCTCAATTAGGCTGATGTAATCTTTGTTTTTATCATAACGGTTGTAATATACTTGTGTATAAATAGGAGTCATAAGAGAAAGTAAAGGTTGCGGAGTTTGTGCACTTAATGCTTAGACATTCACAAACTAAATCTTTACTCTCTCCAAATAGCAACCTGATTGTACAATAATTTGCACGACCAGGCCTTCGATGGTGATCAAAGGATATAGGGGATGTTGTGGTTGAGCCAAGCTTGTGTTTAACCTGAAAATAAGAAATACAAAGACACTACGTTAAGTGATTGCGCAGGGATTGGGCCCTGTGAACCACCTTCGGCGTGTGAATAAGTATTTGGTATGAAAAGTTTATTGATAGTATAGTAGAGTAGGGTTGTTAAGATTGCATACCAGAACTGAAACTCGTCCAAGACTATTTATAGAGGAGAAAAACAGCTTGGAGAGTGCTTACACCTTTTTCGGAGATCATGGGGGCGTCCCATGATAAATGGCAACCGCTAGGGGTTAGTGCCCCACTCCTCCTGGTTTAGCGGGAAAGCTAAGGAGGGAGATGAGACGTGGGTTGGACTTGGTCTTTCCCATGTTTAGACTTGGGCATTATTCTGTCCTTACATTTCATTGAAGGATACCACGAAGGGTTTATTCCTTCGACTGGCGAATTCCCATCTGGTAACTAGGTCATTGATGACTAGTTTTACGCCAATGAAAGTGTTAGGAGGCTAGCCAGAGCCTGCGATTATGTAGGTTTCGAGCAGGCCCGAAGGGGTGTCCTTCGACCTGTTCGGAGGGTACATTATCAAGCCCCCCAGTCAAAAGTGATGTACATGACCGAGGGTACATTGCTTACGACTCGAAAATCACAATCACCTACGAAACATGCTCCGTGCCGAATGCTGCAAAGTATAAGCGCGTCCAACTAATTACGCTTTCAATGCGGTAATTATTGTTCAAACTACCTCTGCCAGACCTAATATACATATAATAATAGGAACATTGGTAACCCCAAACGTCTAATCTATATTTGAAATACCAATTTGAAATTCGCAAAGATGAGAAATAAAAGGGGACACGTGGGCGGTCCAGATTAAATGGACAAATAGTATAAATGATTCATTACCCCCAACCCTAATATATTTTTACTCCGCCCAACTTATTTACACACAGTCCTTCTCTCGGTTAAACACTCCGATCTAACAATCCGAGTACCACCCTGCGGTTCTCATATCCCTCCGTTCAAAAGATAAAGTTTTCATCTTTGATCTTTATCTGTTATCCTTATCACTATGAGTATGAACGCAAAATTTGTTATCAAAGAGCAAAAATGTACTTTATCAAAAGAAGCTTTACACGAGTTTCTTGAGGATTATCCGATACCAAAAAAGTATAAAATCATGCTCCCCAAAAAACATCAGGCTATATTTGATGCACCAAAGGGTTATGTAGGGCTATATACGCATGGTTTTAGTTTATCAAACTTAAGGATACCACTTCATCCGTTGATTCTAGAATTCATGCAGTATTACAAAGTACACATCTCTAGGTTTAACCCTTTTCGCCTGGCCAAGCTCACAACATATATCGTAATGTGTAAAGCCTACGGCTATGAGCCAACACTAAATGTACTTAGGGGTTTTATGAACCTTTATCCTGGTGGGAATTGGCTAACCTTAGCCAAAAGGGGAGATGCCAATGTTCCCAACTTGCGTTTAAAACCATTTTCAAATATATCGGACTGGAAAGGGAGTTTCTTTTATATCCAAGATACAATCATACCTCCAGAGTACCCTGTTTTGTTGGATGAAGCATACAGGTTTTATAAGAGGCATTTCAATGATGAGCTTCCTTACACTGTGCGAAGGAATCCATTGTACCAACGCCTGGCCCGTCATCCAGTGAATGTGCAAACGTTCCCCGAGCCTATCTTGTATATGGCTGGTATTGTTGAGCACTGGGAGGGTTCACCGTTGGAGCCTGAAATAATTTGTGATGGAGAAAGTATGTACATTCTTATTTGAATAATTTAAATAACTTATCTGATGATATTTATTCTTTTCTTCCCTGTTTGCAGAAATGTCTTTCAGAAACTTCGTTGTAGCTGGTGGAGCAAGGGAAACAAGCTTCCTTCCCAAGGACCCGAAGGAGGTTAGTTATGGGGTTGGCTCCCCATCTGTTTCCGTGAACAACAATGATGTTGATGCCCTTGTTGTTGAGCCCATTGCTTCTGCAAAGCCTATCAAGTCTGAAAAACCATTAGCCATAGAGGAAGCATCCCAACTTGTTGAGAATGTCGCAGATTCAGATGATCCACCCTCCGATGAGGAGACTGTTATGATTGTAGGGTCCTCCGGCATAGCTGATAAGGTACAAAGCAGGAAAGGCACAGAAGCAAAAGCTATCAAAGCGAATCCAAAAAGGAAACTCTTGTTGCCCACTCCCTCTTCGAGGACTACTAGGCAGAAGGGCCCTAAAGGAAAAGCCATTCAGTTTGCACCAGAAGATCTTGATGATGACATCCATGGTAAGTATAAGTTTTATACCATGTAAAAATAGGTAATACTCCATGTATTTAATAAATGTCTGTTGTGCAGGTTTGCCCAACACCAAAGAGCTTCCAAATGCCCTAGCTTGTCATCAGTTAGTGGAGAAGGTTACCCCACCTAGCTGGAGGGGAGCCCTTGATAACATGTCCATGGAGGAGCTATGTGATCTTCATGACAAGAGCTACACGAGGTAAGCAGTTCTGGATAATCACCTGAATGATCGTACGAGGGATCTGATCCGTACAGTGAAGGGTGCTAGAGAAAAGATGGATGCTATTCTTGCCAAAGAAAAGAAGAAGGACCAGGAACTTGCTGATCTAAACGCTAAGTGTGAAGAAGCCATGGAGGAGATTGAGAAGAATCCGTTGGTTCAGGACCTGCGAGCTGACATTCAGGGTCTTGAAAAGAAGCTCAAGGATGCCCGGTCGGAATGTAAGAGGCTTCGTTTGGAGGAGGAAAAGATGGGGGAGTACAAGGAGGAAATTGCTACCCTGGAGTCCAAGTGTGAGGTTCTGGAGTCAGAGAGAACAAAGCTCAAAGAGAAGGAGATCAAGCTCCGAGAAGAACTCGATGGCTTAAAGCATCAACATAAGGCTTTAAAGAAAGACAGGGTTGCGGTTGTGTCGAAGGTTGTTCCGTATATTGCTATGGAGTTGTACCACAGTGATGAGGTTGGGAAAATGATAGCAGATTTGGTGAATGCTGCAATGTATCATGGGAAATGCACAACGCTTGAGGAGATTGCTGCGACGGGTAAACCAGTGGACTTATCGAAGGTGTCGTACTACCGCTCTACCCACGAGAGGGAGTATGATGAGGCCAGCAATGCCCTAGCAACGGCAGAGTACCCCTTCCTCCATGAGGCAACCAAATACCCGTCAGCTCATATTGATGCACTTCTTGCGAAAAAGCCTCGTAGGGTACAGCCTCCTTCCTCAAGCAAAAAGATCACTCCTGTCAAGCCTCCATCTGTGAAGACTACTCCCGAGAAACCTCCTTCTCCGGTGAACAAGGAATCCATTGTGCAGCCTCCCTCTCCAGATAACAAGACCAATGTTGAGGAACCTTCATCCCCTGCCAAGGCAAGTTCTGAGAAGCCCCCGTCTCCTGTTGCCCAGGGAAGTCCAAAGTCCCCCCATGAAGAATGAAGGCTTTACTGTTTGCAGTTATTTGGCCCCAAGGGTGGTGTGTACCCTTAAAACAATTAACAGTTTGTCCCTCGTAGGTTATGACCTACATCTGAACAATTTTTATAGTTTTGTGTTTTTGAGGCTTCGGCCAAGACAATCTTTATTATCGTGTTGATGGCAGCTACTTTCTATGCTACATCTGTTAGCATAGTTTATGAATGAGGGAAGTATATCCCACTTTTGTTATTATATGTTTCTTCTCTTAATGTTATTGATAAACGTTGTTATATATTTAAGGTCATAGTAAGTACCTTCATAATCTGAACCAAGGGTTTTGGCAATCGTATAATTTGACTGCTGACGGAGGGTCGCGACCCACTCCGTCTTTATCCTTTTAGTGCAGAGGGCTTTGAATACCCTAAGACTCTTAGGAAAGTTAATTTGAATTGAATGTAATGCTTTTCAAGATAAGGTTATCTTGATATATTCTTCGAACATTGAACTTTAAATACTTGGTTGATAAAATATTTGTTGTATAAAACATGACAAGAGATTTCAAGAGAATATATTATATCATTAATTGGGTAGGGAGGATTATGTCATTTTAAGAAATGAAAACTAAGACACCTGATGCGTGGTTTTGTGACCTTACAACAGGTTTTACCTCTCAAGGGATCTCAAGAGGCTTACAACCCCACCAGGCAGTGTACCTGACCGATGTAGTATAGGATAGTGTACGGGGGATTGATCGTTCTCTCACAGGGAATAGTGTTCGTTAGGATAGAAAAGCTACTCTAATAGGTCTAAGGGTGGAAGGAAGATTCTTTTTGTATTTTTATGTTTTATGGAAAGCAATTAAATTCTCGGTTTTGGAAGAAGGGCGGAATTAGTTGCTAGTCAACTAACCCAAGTTTACTACTTATGCAAATTAAAAATAAAATAAAATATCTAAACTATTGTGGTTGTGAAAACAATATGGAGAAAATTGTGTTTACTTAGATTTCATTACTCCCTAACTATCTTTTACCGGTTAATTGATATGTATGTTACTTGTGTGGATGAAGGGTGTATTCCTAATAACTCATGGAGTGGCATACATATCTCTCCAATTCTATGAGCTCTTATCTCGCCCTATGCCATGCACGGCACAACCATAGGGGTTGTAAACAGTGGCTCATGCGTTAAATACTACCTTAATAGCCTAGTATG
>LBNU01006199.1:55624-90803 GCA_014162995.1 Artemisia annua | reverse complement strand
AGCCCAAAAGTAAAGTGGGCTATTAAACGAATGTCAATAAACTTCGGTTGAGACCGAAGGGCAACTTAATTCTGAAAAATCTTGTTTACGGACCCCTCTATTAGTCTATTTTGCAAAATAATTACAGTAAAAACGTAGAAAACATGGAAAATAAGAGTTAAAAAAAAGTACTTACGGGACAATGTTTAGGCTCGCCAGGATTATTTGTTAAGAATACGAGAAATATCTGCGTAGCAATTCGTTATAAAATGACTAAAATCATATTTTCATGACATTTTGCTAATATGCTCAATTTGGTATGCATATCGATTTATTATTTTTAGCTTATAAACTCAAATAAGCTATAAACTTTAGCTTATAACCTCATAAGTCTTAAACTAACAAGTTCATATATTTATCTTTTTTTTAGCAAGTTCATATATTTATCAATCGGGTATACACATAGTAATGAGAATTCCCTATACCATAACAGAAATCATTATACAATTGTGTAAAACATTGTTCTAGAGCGAGTCATCGCATGCTTGTGTTTAATACTTTAATGCATATAAGTTGTATCAGCAAATACTGTTCTACTAAGTTTGTTAATAACGATAAAAGCATACAAATATACGGCGAGAATGAACTTCTGAACTTTGTTTGTGAGCTTGATGAACTATTTAAACAATGTTAAAGCTATTAAATATATATTACTTACACACAAACACTCAATTCAAGTTAACATTTAACACAAATTCTTGTTAATTATTTTCCTAACTTATTTCATAACTAAGAACAAGTGGGTGATCGATTTGAGATATTGTTTTAAAGTAAACAATACTACTGTGTTTCTACATCCTTTAGTTCAATGTATACATACAGTTGTGTAGAAACTTGTTTTAAATTGGGTCATTGGAAAAACATGGTTGTGTTTAAATATTAGAAATTGAAAATAATGAATGTATTTGTTGGAGTAGGGATGGTAACTATGATGTTCCATATGTTAAAGGTACCCGGTTCAAATCTTAGCATTCCTATCTCTACCAAATGTTTTTAGTTTTTACCTCTTTTTTTATAGCTAAACATGTATAGATTTGAACTATATATAAATTACATCATTTATTATACATAAGTTTGTTGGATAAAATCGTAGTACAAATGTAAGGCGGGAATGAATGTATTTTGGCTAACTTTTATACATACGGATGTACATCGCACAAATCCATAGTTTTTAAACTAACACTTTAAGTCAATAACAATTGGTTTTCTCCAATTATTATATACTTCAGCTAAGAAGAGTACACGGTACGGTGGGACGAACCTACCAATAGAAATGGAAAATGAGGATTTGTCGCTTGGTATATTAATAAAGTTTGGTATGTAAATAATCTTAAATCATACGTAAATTACATCATTTATTATGCATAAGTTTGTTGGATAAATGACGATAAAATCGTAGTGCAAATGTAAAACGAGAATGAATGCATTTTGACTAACTTGTTATATACAATACGAATGCACATCGCGCAAACTCATATACACTTGTTAAACTAATTAACACTGTTAAGTCAATAAAATTTGGTTTTCTTCAATTATCATTTACTTAAGCTAACACTGTTGGTTTTCTCCAACAGATTCATATCTCGACGTGTTTCTAAACTAAGAGTAAGCGGATGATCAATTTGAGAAAAATGTTGTTAAGTAGATGATTTTACGACAATGCTTTGACATCCATGGGTTTAGTGTATGCACGAATATGAAATCGGGTGTACACATCATATAGAGAATTTTATACACCCGATCGAATATAAATAGAACACTATATACAATTCGAACTTATAGCTACAATAGACGACTTTGATATCTACTAAGAAGGAATCGGATCAAGATCCTCTCAAGTTCATTTTGAACTTGTTAGATCATGTTAAGTTTTTGTGAGAATGATTTTGAATTAAAGTAAAATTAATGTCCCACATTAGAAGACCCACTTTTATTTCCTCCTCACAAAAACTTCAACATTACCTATCAAAGTTCAAATTGACTTGAGAGGATCTTATGGTTCAAAGTTTACCAACCTTATTACGACATCTGTAATCTTAATTTTTACATCCTCGTTAGTTGTACAGCTACAAAACAATAAAAGTTACATATATTTGCTAAGTGTAAGACAAATTATGGGAGTAACGTATATGCGCTATAATTATGTTAAATGATGTGCTAGACAAATGCTAAGAGTAATATTTGGTTTTCATTTATGTGTAACATATATACGATAGACAAAGTAACCGACCAATTTGAGAAATTGCTGTAAAGTAAACGATAATATATGGTTTCGACATACTTGGGTTTAATGTATATACACTGATATGAAATAGGGTATACACATAATAATGAGTATTCACTATATATAACCCCATATAGAAATCTAGCTTGATACAAATTTGAACCTAGATATTACCGTTTGTAAAGGATGGTTTTTAAAGTCAGTCACTAGAATGCAAGCCTCTCTTTAAATAACTAAAAATTAAAGGAAGTAAATGTGGTGTTCGTAGTTGGGTTGGTAAGTATCGAGGAGTCGAAATTTACTTCCGACAAAATATGGGTTAACGATATATGATTTTATGTTTTGTATATTTGTAAGAATTGATTATATATTGTTAAAACACTAATAAGTNTTTTTTTTTTTTTTTTCAATTGTTGATATGAGATCCATTTGACCGTCATATTCAGTTACGACATAAATTTTTGCACAGGGCCGCCGAAATCTCAGCTACGGCGCTGCTGTTACTGTTCTACTACGTTTGTTAACAATGATAAGAGCGTACAAATATATGACGAGAATGAGCTTCTGAACTTTTATTTATGAGCTTGATGAACAATTTAAACAAAGTCAATGCTAAATATCTACTCAAGTAACATTTAACACGGATACTTGTTAATTTTCTAACTTATGTGTGACAAATCCATAAACACCTGTTAATGCTAAATATCGTTGCACATCATAACTCGACTTGTTTCGTAACTAAGAGCAAGAGGGTGATCGATTTGAGATATTGTTGTAAAGTAAACAATACGTACAATAGTGCTTTGACAGTTCCACATCCTTTGGCTCAATGTATATACATGAAATATTGAAATGAGTGTACACTTAATAATTAGAATTATCTGTACCCGAATATAAATCTTTATACAACTTTGAAACTAAAATTACAATTGTGTAGAAACTTGTTCTAAAGTGGGTAACTGGAAAAACATGGCTGTGTTTGAATAATATAGAAAATGAAAGACATGAATATTGTGGTTGGGCTGGTAAGTGTGATGTTCCCTAAACCCCAAGTTCGAATCTTTCCAGCTCACCATTTAATCTCCGTTTTTTAGTTTTCACCTTTTTCTGTATATATTTGAACTATATATAAATTACATCATTTATTATACATAAAATTGTTGGATACATCGTTTGACAATTGTTTTCATGCTAAACTTTTACTACTTACTATTGTTTAAATTGAAACTATAATTCGGTTTGAATTGATGGTATGTACGTGCTCAAACCCTGTATATATAGTAGATTAGTTGACCAAAACATAAAAAGCCATTAATAAAAAAAAATAATAATAAATTAATAAATATATATATATATATATATATATATATATATATATATATATATATAATATATATATATATATATAGAAATATATATATAGTATAAAACAAAAATAAAAAAAATAGAATATACTAGACTTGTTGAGGAAAAAAAGTAAGCAAGTAAAAATATGTGATAGAAGATCTCCCATACTGTTCTGAGGTTCGCTTGTAATTTGTTTTTTTCCAATTTGTTGAATATTATAGTTTTAAATAAAAAAACAGAAAAAAAAAGAAAAGAAAAGAAAAATTGTCTAGAAAGTATTTAATCTCTACCAAAAACACAAGTGTTACCACTCGATATTAAGTGTGCTATATATGAGTGAAACAATTATGAGAGTAACGTATAGCGATATATTTAATGTTAAATGGTGGCCGTCAGAAATGCTACATTTTGAATGAAACCAATTACCACAAAAAAATTGTGACTTACCAATTTGAGGATTTTTTTTTTTTTTTTTTTTTTTTTTTTTTTGAACGATACCAATTTGAGAAATTGTTGTAAAGTAAATGATACTTTAGGATTTCGACATGCTTAGGTTTAATGTATACACGGATATGAAATCGGGTATACACATTATAATGAGTATTCACTATAACCCATATAGAAATCTTGATACAATTTTGAAACTAGATATTACTGATTGTAAATGATGGTTTTTAAAGTCGGTCACTAGAATGCAAGCCTCTTAAATTATTAAAATTGAAAGAAATGATACGGGTGTCTGTAGTTTGGGTTGGTAAATATGATGTCTTCTAAGATGGAGGTACATGGTTCAAATCTCTCCGATTTGAATACAAATGCCTTTTTTGCATTTTTTAGTGTTTACATTCTTTTTGCATGCCTGTAACATATATAAATTATACAATTTATTAATTGACCGTTTTATATTGAACAATATATAATTACATCATTTATTAATTGATCGTTTTATACATACTATACGTAAACTTGTTGCCTCATCTTTTGTGAAATCAATGTAACCTGCACGTACATGTCACAACTATGTGTAACATATAGATATATGGTGCGCGCGTGTGTTTGCTTCGTTATGTGTATATGTGGCCTTAGCGTTTCTCATTTTTGTCATACTTGCAACATAGAAGACCCGTCTTGGTTATAATTAGATGTGGGAAAATACACACACGAATGTGCAAGTTACAGTTCGGCGAGTTTTTAACATATACTACTGGTTAAATGAGTGATTTATGTTTCCTTTATCTTAAATGGTTAAATGAGTGATTTATTTTTAACATACATGTTCTATTGCTAAGGACACATGGAAAAGCATTGTGGACTGGTGGAACATTCCTAGCATCACCATCGCTAATCTTCTCGATGGAATTAACCTTGCTGATAGAGTGCCCCTCCCAGCCGCCTCCATCAGATTCTTCGACGTGGTTGTTCAAACAACTCATTGGCTACTTTGGAGGTTCCGCAATGATACGACTTTTGCTACAAAAAAAACCCAACAAGCAGCTTATCATTGATAATGTAAAGCTCGTGTCATTTACTTGGATCTCTAGTAGACAAAAAAAGGTTCCTATTAAGTGGATAGAGTGGATATGTAACCCTTGTAACGCTCTATCCCCGTGTATGTACCTTGTTCTAGCTTCTTGCTAGTTTGCTAATTTATATTCTCTGCCGTTCAAAAAAAAAAAAAAAAAAAAAAAACAGAGCAAATATGATGGCCTAACCGAGCAAGGTACACTAGGTTAAATTTGTATCTCTCCTAAAAAAAAGTTTTACCAATGAAGAATGTTAAAAGAACGCATTAATTATACGGACATAATCTTATCACATCAGTTGAAAACCATTACTCGACACTGAACAATGTTAAAATGGAAGAACCTGTCATTTGAAACATTTGAGCTAGTTCAAAAAAATATGTTTTCTTTCAAAATTTTCCAATGGCAAGCTAACAGATACATTTAAGAATCACCAAACTTATATTGGAGTTGAGTGACGCTATAACAGTATAACATAAAGACTACCGAAATCCAATTTCAATAAATTAATGTGATTACGACGATTTGGGCTTATTTGTTTTAGGTAATAAAAAACACAAAAACAGTCAACAACTCATATAGAAAACAAGAAATTTAAAAATAATAATAATAATAATAAAATCAACAAGTCATAGAAATTATTTAGGAAACAAGTGTAAGAAATAATGTTATTAACACTACTTCCTACTTATGTCTCCACCAGGGCCGTCCCGTGGATTTGGAAGGCCCTGCACGAAAAAACCGAAATGGGCCCTTGATATCAAAAGTTAAATGTACATTTAAGTGACTTACATTGGATCTCTTTAGCCGGTGTTTGATGTAGTCTTAATAGCAAGTTTAAACATTCTCGGTTAACTTCGAAAAAGTTTTCTTAGTAAAAATCATCAAATTTGTAAGGGCCGTAATTTTCTCTTAAATATAGTTAAAGGTAAACACTTCTCTATTATAAGCGATAGCATGTACATGTTAAAACCAGTTTTCTTATAAAAGGTATAGTTTAAAAAAAGAAACGAAGATAGTATGTGCTGGTCTAGTCTTTTACAACAAAGGGATTTTGAAGTACACACTTATTAGACCATCTTTGAGTTCAAAAAACTAAAGTTAAAAGGGTGAAATAAAACTCAATGATAAAATAGTTTAAGTCAATAAGACTCAATGATAATGAAATCAACCAACAACTCAAGAACACTCGCTGATAATGAAATCAACAAGCAGCCTGAGCGAAGTTCAAGTCAAAGACATCATCAAGGAAGTCGAAGATTACTTGAAGAGATACTCTCTATCTGATACGGATCTCAACTAGTATATATTTGGAACACTGATTCGTGGGATTGCACCCTCGCAGTAGGTTTTACCTCTCAAGGGATCTCAAGAGGCTTGCAATCCCCACCAGGCAGTGTACCTGACCGATGTAGTATAGTGTAGTGGCAAGTATCGGGGGATTGATCGTTTTCTAGGAGAATAGTGTCGTTAGGATTGAAAAACTACTCTAATAGGTCTAAGGGTGAGGGAGATTCTTTTTGTATTTTTATATTTTTAGGAAAGCAAGTAAAATATCTCGGTTTTGAAGGAGTGGGTGGAATTAGTTACTAGTCAACTAACCCAAAAGCTACTAATACAAATAAAATAAAATAAACCGAAAATAAAATAATGTGAAAACTAATATGAAGAGAAGTGTGTTTACTTAGACTTCCTTACTCCGTAACTATCTTTTACCGGTTGACTAGTGTGCTATAATTGCGTGGATGACGGGTTGCATTCCTTAATACCAGTCGTGGGGGTGTGTACGAACTTCCCCAACTCTATAAACTCCTACTTCACTCTTATGTCGAGCCGGCTAAGAAGCTCCTAACATGGGATCACTAGAATTCGCTTATGCATTAAATACAACCATATAACCTTAGTACACCTTGGTTCATGTTTCTTAAGACGTTCAAGCAAGTTACCGTATAGGAGGTTAGCCAGTTTTCTTAAGCCTAACATCGATAAACAATCATCCAATACAATTAATAACACACCATCAACCAATAATTAATAGTTAGGTTTCTTTAGATCTAAGCAAACACAAAGAAACCTAGCCTAGCATGTTAAACAAAAGACAAGAACAAGATAGAATCAAACAACACATAGACATATCGAATGATTAATTGATAACTTATCTTCAATGTAACATGGAAGATCTCAAGGTGAAAAACCTTGAAAAAGATGCTAAAATTCGTATTAGGGTTCCTCTCTAAAAAGTTCCACACTAATGAATGAAAATTGTGAAAATATATATAGATATACAGATCTGACGGCGTCACTCTTTGGACTGTGACGCCGTCACCTCGCCGTGCTAGGGTTTCCTGACAGCCTCTTGACGCCGTTTCCCTTTAAACTCCCAAAATTCATTCTGGCTTATCAAGGCAAATCTTCACATCCACCTCCGTTTGTCTAGCTTGACGGCGTCACTTCCTAGAGCTTGACGCCGTCATGGGTACTGTTCCAGCAGAATTAGAGACTTTGTCGTTTTCTTCACTTTTATGCTCCAAAAACGTCCAAAATGCTTCATTTTCCATATTTCTTTTCCAAAGTACCTAAAATTACAAAAGGAACTATTTAGGGTAATATTTGATCAAATAAATATGATTTAGGGTTTAAATGACTCCCGAAAAGCGGTACACTCTTCGCCTTATCAAACACGTTGATGGATAAAGGTTCATTAGGGGTTGATAATACCCTAGTGAACTTAATCAACTCTCTGGTTCCCCAACATAGCATAGCTAGAAATCTCTTAAGTGTTTAGGCGAGACTTTTAAGAAAGCAAAGGAGCGGGATAAAGTGTCTTTAAGTACGAGTTGGTAAAAAAAATGAATGAACAATTGTGTACTATTCACAAAAGCATGGTTATCATATTTTCAAGAATATAAGCATTTAATGAAAGATATACTTCTCCATTGGAATCTTGACGCTTCTCAACAACCCCACTAACAAGAAACTCGTACTCACTATAAAAGAAAATGATGGTTGAGAGTAAATGTCACCACTTCACGTATTAATTGAAGTGCATTTACTTTATTGAACTTACAATAGGTCAGTGATATAACAGAGCGACCTCATAAGTTTTCTCGCAAACTTAAATATGTGTTTAAGTTTGCGTGGTCAGAGAGCATCACTATTGTCATTCAACAAGTGTTTATTCCGTAAAGCACATTGTAATCATTTGATTTATTCAATAGAGATTTACACGTTTGAAAAGGAAATACTTGTGTCTGATTTTACTTAACTGTCTTATACTTTAGCTCCACTATCCTCCATTCCAAACACCTCCCCTACCTCTATCTCTTATCTTTTACCACTTACTTCCACCTTCTTGATAACAACCACCCTTCCAGAACCTCATTATTCTTACTAACATAGTAACATCACTACTCTAACTCATATTACCTGTTATATGCCCATCAAACTTTGCCGAAATTCTTACTCGCCGTTTTAATGACAGGTGAGATGGCGACATTATGAATATTATCAGTTACTTCAAGAACATAATAAATGCTAACTAAATCAAGAAATACAATAGAAAAACAATAAATCTACTACACTCATGATTTGATAACGCAATATGTTGTTTTACTGAAAAATTGCGAAAATAAAAAAATTTAAACCGATAGAACTATGAATTATACAAAATCGGATTAGATTTTGTATGTAGAAAATGATGAAGAAATCGAGGTTTTAATGACGGAAATGAAGGTAAAATGTGGCGGGAAAGTATGTTACGGTTTGTTAGAGGAGAAGGAATTTTTCTCACACGCAAATCTTATAGATGATCGAGTCACCGTGTCTATATTTTCCTAAGTATTACAAGTTCCGTCTAGTAGCACCGTGACACCGAATAAAAGCTATATGATGATCAGTGTGTCTCATAATAAAAGTAATTGCTTTCAAATTTCTACAAAATTTTATTGGATGCCAAAGTAAATATTGTTGTTGTTGTTCTTTTTTTTTTTTTTTTTTTTAGACAGAATTGCATATATATATCACTCTTTAAGTGAATAATTGCATATTTATCTTTTATCTAACTATCTTATAATGCACAAAGGCCTACTATTATTAGAATATTTAAAATTAAGCCTTACACATTCCAATGCTAAAAATACAAGTGATTCAACACAATTAGACATTTAATATCATACTACTTATAGAAATTTCATTCGTATTTAATTCTAACATACAATTAATACTAACATTAATACAATAAATAAAACATTGTGTACATTAAATACAATTAATTAACTGGTCAATAAATACAATTAATGCACTTATTAAAACACCCCTACATAAAAAATACAAATTATCAAGCATATTGTACAACCAACTTAAACACAATTCCCGCATTAAATGTCACTAATACAAATACTAAAGCACATTATACAAATATTCAAGCCCGAACGAGCAACGGGCCAATTGAGCTCGAGACCAAACGGGCACGGGCCAAACAGGCTCGAGCCTGAACGGACACGAGCCAACGGGCTCGAGCCCGAACGGACACGAGCTAAACGAAAATTTTGATATCCGTAAATTTATTGCCAAAAAGAACATAATAAACTAAAATACATGATTTTAGGGTACTCGCAGCTGCAACGCGCGGGGACCCTGCTAGGTTGAAACTAAACAACAAACCCACGCAGATTAGCCTCACATTCACAAAATAAATTAGCACGGGAGCTATCACACATTTAACAAAAAAAAAAAAAACGTATTAAAACCCCCAAATTTTTTTTATTCCAATCATTTCATTTCACCCTCACTTTCATGCACACAAAAAAACACACTATTTTCACACACACACACACACACACACACTAACTGCGTGTAATTCATGGCGGCTGATGAACAGATTAACACCGTCAGAAGAAGCATGAAACGAAAACTAGAAGACTCATTTACCGATTCATCATCATCTCAACAACAACAGGATGATTATCTGTTGATTGTAATCCGTGAGCTAATTGAAGTACTGGAGACTAATTCTTCAGATCGTGCCCTAATTCTACGTTCTATTCAGACTTTATCTGTGCTTGCCAAAAATGGTATAAATTTGACATGTTATACTTTTTTTATTCTATATTTTATAAATTTTGTTACTCAATTTTGCATGTTATTGGTACGGATTGTTAAGTTTTGACTAAGCTTGTAAATAACGGTATAGATTTGTGTTATTATGTTTTGTTACTCAATTTTTATGTAAATTTTGTATAACAATTGCACTCAGATTTTGTGTAAGTTGATTAGTTATTATCTCAGCTTGCGAAAAATGGTACAAAATTTTATACAAGTTTGTGTATTAATTCTGTGTTATTGGTACAGAGTGTTACATTTTGAGTATATTGATTAATGATTATTCACCGAGCTTGCGAAAAACGGTATATTTGTGTTATTATGTTTTGTTACTCAAATTTATATAACTTTGCGTATTAATTGTATGTTATTGGTCCGGAGTGATAAATTTTGAGTATACTGATTAATCATTATTGTCTGAGCTTGTAAACAACGGTATAAAGTTGTGTTATTATTTTATGTTACTCGAATTTATATGAGTGTTGTATATTAATTGAGTATTATTGGTACGTAGTGTTAAAATTTGAGTATATTGATTATTATTATTATCTAAGCCTGTAGATAACGGTATAAATTTGTGTTACGGTATTATATTTTGCTATTCAAGTTTATATAATTTTGTATCATTTTTGTGTTCAAATTTATATTGGGCAAAATATTATTAATGTACTGAACTTGTCACGTTTGTGACTTTCGTGTAGCCAAAAAAAATTTTTCTTATATAGGTACTAAACTGCCATTTTTTTGGTCTTTTTGATGTACTTTTGGACATTTTTTCCCTTGGATTTTTAAAATTTTGAGGGGCAAAAATGTCCAAAAGTACATCAAAAAGACCCAAAAATGGCAGTTTAGTACCCATATAAGAAATGTTTTTTTTCAGTACACGAAAGTCACATTTGTGGCAAGTATGATGCATTTTTAAAGATTTTGCCCATTTATATTATTATCTGAGCTGGCGACTTACGTTATAATTTGGTAACGATATTATGATTTTGTATACTTTTGATTTAATTTTTTTCGTTTTTTGCGGTTAATTTGTCTAGTTATAATTTTAGGTAAGTGATTATGTAATTGTGGCGGTGAAATTTGTGTATATAACTCATGTTAGTGTTCAAATTATAATTTCGAGTATTTTTATGTTTATGATTTTTAGGTTTTCATAATTTGTGTGATTCCGTAGGTGAATTGTTTATATTTTACTAATTTGATTTAGTAATAGTATTCTGCTTTTATATACTTTTAATGTGATTTAGTATCTTTTTTTGTGGTTAATTTGTGTAGTTGTTATTTTAGGTTTTGTTAGGCCTAGCTACTTGTGATTTATCATTTATGTAATTGTGACGGTAAATTTTGTATATCATTTGCGTGTTGTGTTTGATTTAGGGTATCCGGTATATCCGATTTTGTATTGTTTTTGGTAAATTTATTGTAAGTATTGCTTTTGTTACGTGTTAGATACAATTATATATAGGGTTTTGGTCATAGAATAGCAACAAACTTTCTTTATTGTCTCATTTTGGTATGTGAACTTTGAAAAAGTTGTGTAAATGTAACAAACTTTCATAAAGTGTGACAATTTGATATCATATACACTTTGCGTAAATTTTTTATAGTTGTTGTGTTAGGTTTAGGTTTTGTGGTATATTGTATTGATGTAGTATGTGAATGATCTGTTAAATTGTGTTAATGTAGTTATGTTCCGTCTTTGTGCTTACCTTCTGCACCTAGCGTGTTAGATTTAGGTTCACTCTGATTTCGCTTTTGTGCGCGCTGATGTGGTTTATATTGTTTGTTACATATAATATTCGTAGTTATTGATTAAGGTTTTTGTGGTTCGTTATTGGCTTATTGTGATGGTAAATTATTGATGTATTAATTGGATGTTCTGTTGATATTTGAATTTACGCTGTGTTAATCTGTTTTTCTTTCATTTTTGTGTATAATTTCTGTAGTTGTTGTTTTAGGTATTGTGTTAGATTTAGGTTTTTGTGGTTTATGCTATTATAAAGGTGATTCGTTAATGGATTTATACTGTGTCTAATGTATTTATATATGTAAATCACTGATTATGTTGTGTTTATTGCTGTTGTGCTGACGAAAGTATTTTATATTCAATGCATCCCTAGTGTTGTTTTTAGATTCTACTTTCTTTGATGTCTAAATACATAATTTCAATTAATTCTTAGTTATCGTCATTAAGTTTCACGTTTTGATTAATTGCTCTTTTTTTGCTAATTTATCTGTTGGTGTTTATATATGTATGTGTTTCTTGACTAATTTGTTGTTGCGGTGAGTAGATGCTGTTCCGCTGTTGAAATTTGAATGTATTCATTGCATCTTCTTTTAAATTTTGTGTTTGGATCTTGCTGTTACTTTTTCATATGTCTATATATGTAATTTTGTCTATTTGTAGCTAAGTAGCTATCACCGTGTAATTTTGTTTTTCTCGTTGAGTGATGATGCTTTGTCTTATCGTGGCTAAGTTTGATAATTTTAGGTTGATGTCTAAACTTTTCATTTTATGTGTTTGTAGAGGATAATGTGAACTTGCTTGTCGGATCTGGCGTTGTTCCCGCACTAGTGAAGCATCTTCAAGAGCCACAGTGGCCAAATGAGGCTGTTATTGGTTTTGATGAGTTTGTTACTCGTTCTAGGCCGTTAGAGCATGAGGTGGAGAAAGGCAGTGCATTTACTCTTGGACTTCTTGCCATAAAGGTACTTATTATACTAAACATCTTTGTGAAATATCGTTTGATACATAGATGCGTTTCAGTCCGACTACTCAACGCTTAACAAACTGCTGAACCTTTGGCATACTCAACGTTTAACACACTGATGTATAAATAGAAGGCTTGGGCTATCATTTACTGAAGCTGAACCTTTGCCATACTCAACGCTTAACACACTGCTAGGGAATTTGTATAGGTTAGGGTGTATCCAGCACATTCATTTTTTGTCATTCTGTGTTTATATCCTTGTCAAATTTCTTGTAACTTACCATGGTTTTTATAGTCAAATGGTTGTAAGGCACGCTAACACAACCACTGTCAAGTAGGTTATGATGGTTCTAAACTTCTAATTGAAAATTGGTCTTATATTGTTGAGATGAGAAACCTATAGAAAAGTTAATCCTGTTTGATCTCAGAAATCGGGTCAAACCTGCTGAAGCACTTTGTGTTTTTTTTAAAGGAAAAACTCAGGAATAGATTTGAAGTCCATAATCGTTGAAAATTAATGTTGAAATTCTTAAAACTGTAATAGCTACACATTTTCACTGAATAACTAAATAAGTGATATGCTTTGTTTAAAGCCTGAGCATCAACAACTCATAGTTGATGCGGGAGCGCTACCTCATCTTGTGGCTCTGCTTAAAAGGCACAGGGATAACCGAACTTCTCGAGTAGTTAATGGTGTCATAAGGGAAGCTGTTGGTGCAATCGCCAACCTTGCTCGTAGAAATGGCAGTATCAAGACTCGTGTCAAGTTAGTTTTCTTTTTTGCTTCACAGTTGTAATTCAGGTATTATTTTACTTTCCTCTCACCACATTTGTTTTTAGGGTTGAAGGTGGTATTCCTCCTCTTCTTGAATTATTAAAATCCAATGATGCAGAAGTGCAAATGGTTGTAAGAAAGGCCTTGCTTATATTCTTAGCTTCCAAAACTGAGGAAAGCAAGAAACAGGTGATGCTTATGTGGATTAATCAAACTTGTTTTTTAGATCAATGATCATATTTTATTATAACATATCTTTGCATTATATGCAGATAGTAAACAATAACTTTCTTCCCACTCTCATTTTAATGCTTCAGTCAGAAGATACTGACATACACTATGAAGCAGTAAGTACTATACCATTTCTAGAAATGAAACATGTCAATATGTTTATGTAGCTTTGTGATAACCTCTGAATGGTTTCTTAGGTTCGTGTAATTGGCGATCTTGTTAACTCATCTACAAAAATAAAGATGGATGTTCTTCATGCTGGAGCACTGCAGCCTGTAATTAAGTTGCTCAGGTATGTTTACTCTTTTTTACTATTATGGCTAGATGTTGATACTACAGTTAAAAGGATTTGGTTTGTGAAGGATTTACTTCCCGGCTTGCAGTTTAGAAAGTTGGAAAACTGATAGTTTATGGAAAACAAAATGTCATGATATACCCCAAATGTTACGGTGGTTTGTGTTTAGTTTAGATTGCGAGTTTTTGCTACTTCAATAAGAGTGCAGTTAAGTTTGTTGCTACAATATCTATGTGTGTATGTCTATGGACTATGGTGTATACATATGTATTTCCATTATACCATGTCCCCTTAATTCACATAGAAAGTGTCTTGGGATGGTAGAAAGCCTTTCCTAAATTTAGTGAAGTTATATGTTCTCTAGTTTAAGCTAACTTGCACTTTCGGGCTTCTTTAACTTCTTACTTTTTTTTTGTCAACAGTTCAACCTGCTTAGAGAGCCAAAGAAAAGCTGCCTTGATTCTTAGACAATTCTCTGTCACTGTAAGTGATAATAACTGTTACTTTATTGTCCACCTATATAGTAACAGGTTAACTAACTATGAAAAGTGGTTTATTGATCAACCACTTTCTATTCCATGACTTGTTTTAAGAAATAAAGGGTAAAAAGCTTTAAATGCAATACACAAAGATAAACTTTTTAATTGTATAATTCTTGTTAGAATGAATCAAAAAATTACAAAATGTTATGCGGATAAACACTTAATTGAATAACAATAAGGTTTGCTCTTTGATGAAGCGAACTCAAACAAAGGTTAGAGTTTGCAAGTTGATGAAGTAGATAATCCGGAAACAGATTTAAACTTGGGGAACAAGGAATAGGAAACTTGGGGAGCACGGAATCCAAGTCACAGCAGATTTTTCAGTTTTATTAGGAAACTTTTCTTATGTTTATCTTTATTTGTTAATTAGTATTAGTATGCAATTAACGTCTAGTCAGTTTACAATTAGGATTCTTAGGTCTATTTAAACCACGTTCCAGCATAATTGTATGCATTCAATTCATTATTAGAATTTTCAATTCAATTTTGTTCTTCTCTACTCGTGAAGTCAAGTAATCATCAGGTTTATTGCGTCTGCAATTCTTCCTGTTCACTAAGCGTTTGCTGTGAACGAATCAGCCTTCCGCTGTCCTACTTCACAAGTGAACTCTAATGAATGTGTCCTTCAGCTTTCAGTTTCTTATACGTATGAGCTAACTCCACATCAGAGAGTATGTCTTCAAGTTATCTTCGATACCTTGATGATGTCTCTGACTTGACTTGAACTATGCTGAGGTTGCTCCCTGAAGCAAGTCTTCTTGTAGTGTAATTTATGTTTAAATCTAGTTAGATACCCTAGGGCACCGACTTGACCCAATAATCTCCCTCTATTTGAAAATAAATTATAGTAAATTAAATTATTGTAAGTGAGCACACAACTTCCTCTTACTAATAATTTTGATAAATTTAAAAAAAAAAAAAAAAAAAAAAAAAAACGAAGTTTATTAAGGATTACATAGATATATTACATCACCCCTACACCTCAATTCTTTTCTTTCCTTTTTGTCTCTTCATAGTCATCCCTGCCTCCCTGGCCTCAATTGCTCAATGCATCCTAGCTAAGAATTCCTTGGCTATTTGAGAGTTAAACCTGATATCATGATGAAGTCTAATCAGTTGAGTTGTGGATGCAAGATTGAACTCACTTTCTCTCTCAAGCATAGCCGATTATATTTTTTAAGGAAGAATACCTCAGGCTCAGGCTCAGGCTCAGGCTCAACTAATCCATCTTCCCCAACTACTCCCTTTGGTGGATTAAGATTTCTATCACCACGTGTTACCTTAGGCTCTACTGTGAGAAAGAGTTTTTCAAATTGAATCCTATTCCTCTTCTTTCGGTGTTCCTGAGGTTACTTCTTTTTTGGTGCAAGGAGGCCCATTTTAAGTAGCCTAGTAGGTGGAGGAATGTTTAGCTTAGCAGTTGTATCTCTTACCAACTTAGACTTTTGAGCCAAATTTGCAAGGAGCTTGGGAGTGTCTTTGAGCTTTTGATGTCAGGAAAAGTTATGAGTTTCAATCCACTACAAAAACCCAAGCTTGCCGAAAGTGAAGTTAGTGTAGGTCTGAAAGTTTTTAATTTCATGGTTCCTTGTGATTGTCATGGTGGCCTGTTTGTTCTTCTTAACATTGAAGGATATTCCACACTTCATATATTCAACCCATATCTTTTCCTTGTTCTGACTGAGAGTGTACGGAAGGGATAGTTCGTGCAAACTCAGACTCTTTAATGGGTCAGGGGTGGCCTGTTCTTCACCTCCTCTTCCTACAGAAGATTGCGAGGAGGCTGCTTGCATTGCTCTTGATTTTACGTTAGCTAACTTTTTGGTAGCTGAGGTTTTCGTCTTCGTTTGTTCCCAAGTCCTTAGGCATGGAGGAATCTAGACTCTTACCAGGGTTGCCTTTGTGAGTCTCTCTAATCACCCTTAGTGTGTAGATCACAAATGGTTTTCTTTGGCCTGTGTTTCCTTTTTTCTTGGAAGGGTTGGGTTTGGACTTAGATTTTATTTTCTTAGTCTTACCCTTTTTCAGTTGGTGCTTCGGGCTGAGAGGTATAACTAACATTAGCCTTGGACAAAGGCTTGTCATATGATCCTTCAACATTCAACTTCATTAATGAAGTGATCGAAGTCTATTGTCTATCTAGATCACCACATATGCTGATCATATGAAAGATTTTTCATCGTATGCGGTTGTTCCCATTTGGAAGCGTGAGTGTTTCTCTCAATCAAGGAGTATATATTCTTCTCCAATCATCAGGGAGAGACACCTTGTATACCAGATATTTTGCCTCGTTTTTTTAGGGTTCAACTTTTCCACAAGATCATTGAAAGATCAATGTGGCATAGTCAAGGTTTATGCCCAAAAATCAACCCATAAGTGAGATCGTGAGATCTCTGATATGTGCCATGTGAACCCTCCATGTTGATGTGAAGTACCTGATTCTCACCGGAGATGATCTGATAAGAATAAATGGAGTGGCTTGCTAATTATTTGAAGGCCCAGAGTTGCTAAACCATTTTTCACTGTCTCTATGGAAGGTTGTTCATCAGCTTGAATATAGGGTCCATTATACTTTACCCGATAGAAGACGCTTAGGTTAAAGGATAAATTCCTTGAACCATTTAGGACAGTGAAGGAAATAGTTTCATTTTCTTTGTCTATTGAGTAGTATACCAAGACTTCTTGAAGATATTTTTGATAGAAAGCTTCAGGTTTCTGGTAAACGCAGCAGATATGCAACATTTTTGCATGAAAGTGACAATGGGTTTGTATAAATTGTTTGAATAATCAAACCTAGCAACATAGTTGTTAGATTTGATTATCCCTTCTTGAATAATTCACAGTGGCTGGTTTTTCGTAGGTAATGGGACCCCTTGACCTTTCTTGTAAACGGTTGTTCCCACATCCGAGAAATTAGATGCCCTTTTCAAAAAAGATTATAATGTTTTGATCATTTATAACTAAGTTCAAAACATTTAGTAACACATTCAATGATCTTATCAGAGGGTTTGATACGTAGATGCGTTTCAGTCCGACTACTCAACGCTTAACAAACTGCTGAACCTTTGGCATACTCGACGCTTAACACACTGATGTATAAATAGAAGGTTTGGGTTATCATTTACTGAAGCTGAACCTTTGCCATACTCAATGCTTAACACACTGCTAGGGAATTTGTATAGGTTAGGGTGTATCCAGCACATTCATTTTTTGTCATTCTGTGTTTATATCCTTGTCAAATTTCTTGTAACTTACCATGGTTTTTATAGTCAAATGGTTGTAAGGCACGCTAACACAACCACTGTCAAGTAGGTTATGATGGTTCTAAACTTCTAGTTGAAAATTGGTCTTATATTGTTGAGATGAGAAACCTATAGAAAAGTTAATCCTGTTTGATATCAGAAATCGGGTCAAACCTGCTGAAGCACTTTGTGTTTTTTTTAAAGGAAAAACTCAGGAATAGATTTGAAGTCCATAATCGTTGAAAATTAATGTTGAAATTCTTAAAACTGTAATAGCTACACATTTTCACTGAATAACTAAATAAGTGATATGCTTTGTTTAAAGCCTGAGCATCAACAACTCATAGTTGATGCGGGAGCGCTACCTCATCTTGTGGCTCTGCTTAAAAGGCACAGGGATAACCGAACTTCTCGAGTAGTTAATGGTGTCATAAGGGAAGCTGTTGGTGCAATCGCCAACCTTGCTCGTAGAAATGGCAGTATCAAGACTCGTGTCAAGTTAGTTTTCTTTTTTGCTTCACAGTTGTAATTCAGGTATTATTTTACTTTCCTCTCACCACATTTGTTTTTAGGGCTGAAGGTGGTATTCCTCCTCTTCTTGAATTATTAGAATCCAATGATGCAGAAGTGCAAATGGTTGTAAGAAAGGCCTTGCTTATATTCTTAGCTTCCAAAAATGAGGAATACAAGAAACAGGTGATGCTTATGTGGATTAATCAAACTTGTTTTTTAGATCAATGATTATATTTTATTATAACATATCTTTGCATTATATGCAGGTAGTGGACGATAACTTTCTTCCCACTCTCATTTTAATGCTTCAGTCAGAAGATACTGACATACACTATGAAGCAGTAAGTACTATACCATTTCTAAAAATGAAACATGTCAATATGTTTATGTAGCTTTGTGATAACTTCTGAATGGTTTCTTAGGTTCGTGTAATTGGCGATCTTGTTAATTCATCTCCAAAAATAAAGAGGGATGTTCTTCATGCTGGAGCACTGCAGCCTGTAATTAAGTTGCTCAGGTATGTTTACTCTTTTTTACCAAATTACCTGAAAATGTATGCAACTTGCCACTTTTTTTCATTGTATGTAGCTTTCTTTTTTTTTTTCCCAATGTGTCACTAAACTTGCTAAATTCGTCCATTGTGTGTAGCGGTGACTTGATTCACCTGCTGGAGTAGGTTAACCTAACGGTCGTTAGGTTTATCATTGCACCGTTAGTCCTTTAGACTAACGATCGTTTATCATGACTACATACAATGACAAAAAGTAACAAGTTAGATGACTTTTATAATTTTTAAAATTTATGTACGTTTTTTACACGTTTTTGCACACATTTTTATACACACATTTTTATACACGTTTTTATGCATGTTTTTATACGGATTTTCATACACACATTTGTATACACATTTTTATTCACGTTTTTTATACACACGTTTTTAATACACACGTTTTTATACACACGTTTTTACTATTATGGCTAGATGTTGATCACTTCAGTTAAAAGGATTTGGTTTGTAAAGGATTTACTTCCCGACTTGAAGTTTAGAAAGTTGGAAAACTGATGTAGTTTATGGAAAACAAAATGTCATGATATACCTCAAATGTTACGGTGGTTTGTGTTTAGTTTAGATTGCAAGTTTTTGCTACTTCTATAAGAGTGCAGTTAAGTTTGTTGCTACAATATCTATGTGTGTATGTCTATGGACTATGGTGTATACATATGTATTTCCATTATACCATGTCCCCTTCATGCACATAGAAAGTGTCTTGGGATGGTAGAAAGCTTTTCCTAAATTTAGTGAAGTTATATGCTCTCTAGTTTAAGCTAACTTGCTCTTTCGAGCTTCTTTAACTTCTTACTTTTTTCTTTTTGTAAACAGTTCAACCTGCTTAGAAAGCCAAAGAAAAGCTGCCTTGATTCTTAGACAATTCACTGTCGCTGTAAGTGATAATAACTGTTACTTTATTGTCCACCTATAGTAACAGGTTAACTAACTATGAAAAGGGGTTTTATTGATCAACCACTTTCTATTCCATGACTTGTTTTAAGAAATAAAGGGTAAAAAGCTTTAAATGCAATCACAAAGATAAACTTTTTAATTGTATAATTCTTGTTAGAATGAATCAAAAAATTACGAAATGTTATGCGGATAAACACTTAATTGAATAACAATAAGTTTTGCTCTTTGATGAAGCGAACTCAAACAAAGGTTAGAGTTTGCAAGTTGATGAAGTAGATAATCTGGAAACAGATTTAAACTTGGGGAACAAAGAATAGGAAACTTGGGGAGCAAGGAATCCAAGTCACAGCAGATTTTTCAGTTTTATTAGGAAACTTTTCTTATGTTTATCTTTATTTGTTAATTAGTATTAGTATGCAATTAACGTCTAGTCAGTCTACAATTAGGATTCTTAGGTCTATTCAAACCACGTTCCAGCATAATTGTATGCATTCAATTCATTATTAAAATTTTCAATTCAATTTTGTTCTTCTCTACTCGTGAAGTCAAGTAATCATTAGGTTTATTGCGTCTGCAATTCTTCCTCTTCACTAAGCGAATCAGCCTTCCGCTGTCCTACTTCACAAGTGAACTCTAATGAATGTGTCTTTCAGCTTTCAGTTTCTTATACGTACGAGCTAACTCCACATCAGAGAGTATGTCTTCAAGTTATCTTCGATACCTTGATGTCTTGAAGCAAGTCTTCTTGTAGTGTAATTTATGTTTAAATCTAGTTAGAGACCCTAGGGCACCGACTTGACCCAATAATCTTCCTCTATTTGAAAATAAATTATACTAAATTAAATTATTGTAAGTGAGCACACAACTTCCTCTTACTAATAATTTTGATAAATTAAAAAAAAAAAAAAAAAAAAAAAAAAAAAAAAAAAAAAAAAAAAAAAAAAAAAAAAAAAACGAAGTTTTATTAAGGATTACATAGATATATTACATCACCCCTACACCTCAATTCTTTTCTTTCCTTTTTGTCTCTTCATAGTCATCCCCGCCTCCCTGGCCTCAATTGCTCAATGCATCCTAGCTGAGAATTCCTTGGCTATTTGAGAGTTAAACCTGATATCCTATGAACACTACAACATTCACCACTTTTGGCTGGGACTTTATGAGCCTTTCGGCGGGGACTTTTCCCCGCAAATACCTTTTGACGGGGACATGTCCCCGCGGAAAGTCCCCCGCCAATACCCCATCGGTGATACCTTTCGGCGGCAACCAACGACCTTTTTAGCGGGGACGTGTGGGACCCACACTGCCAGCGTGGACAATTTGGTCTGGTCAAATATTTGCCAGCGTGGCAAGACTTTTGGCGGGGACATGTCCCCGCGGAAAGTTTTTAAATTTGGTGTATTTTTTGTCTTTCCGCGGGACTTATCCCCGCCAAAAAAGGAATTTACGAAAAAAACATACACTTTTGGCGGGGACATATCCCCGCAAAAAATGGAATTTACGAAAAAAGTTTACACTTTTGGCGGGGACATATCCCCGCCAAAAGTGTGTATCAAACATAATGGTAACATGCTTTTGGCAGGGAGTCCCCGCCAAAGCTCCTGACCCATTTTGCAGCATATTGCTGCAAAATGGGTAATTTCCAGAATTTTTCCGGAAAAAATCCAAACAATAACCTGTAACCTGTATATACTCAAATCCACTACAACATCGCCAAATCTTTAAACATAATATCATATATAACCAAAATGCTACAATATCGCCAAAACGGTTCAAAAACCGTCATCACATGATTATCCGCAAATGGTTCTACAAAAGTCTAACCTAGTCATCCGCAAATGGTCCAAAACTATACGTGTAATCCATTTAGCAGGAATCCTAACACATGATCTAAATAAACACATTATAATCCATCAAATATCCATAAATTCGTCCATAACCACTACAAAACATATAAACCGACCCAAACAACCCATACGCTACTCCTGAGTCTCCCGACTCCCCCCACTACCCCCACTCTCCTCCTGGGTACCTGCAGACTCACCTTGTGAAGCCTCCTGTGATGTCCCCGCTACTCCTGATGTCCCCGCCTGAGTCGCTAGGGTCGCTAGCTGCTCGGGGAAAGATGCTATTTGGTACAATAATTGGAGCCAACACTTTTGGCGGGGACATGTCCACGCCAGATGGTACGACAATTGCCAGAAAGTTTAGGCGGGATAAAGTTATTAATTGGCGCCATTACTTTTAGCGGGGACATGTCCCCGCTAAAAGTGTTGGCTATATACATACACACTTTTGGCGGGGACATGTCCCCGCTAAAAGTAAAAGCGGGAAAAATCCCGCGCACAATTTAGAGGCACTATTTTGGTCAAACTTGGGCAAAAATCAAAAACACTTTTGGCGGGGACATGTCCCCGCGGAAAGTGTGCGTTGAAAAATTAATAAACGGTCAGCGAGATTTTGTGCCAGCTCAGCGTCGTTTTTGTCGTGTAGCGACTTTTGGCGGGGACAGAGGCGTCCCCGCCAAAAGTCTCCTCGCCCGTCCTCTCTTTTGTTGTAGTGGAAGTCTAATGATCAGTTGAGTTGTGGATGCAAGATTGAACTCACTTTCTCTCTCAAGCATAGCCGATTATATTTTTTAAGGAAGAATACCTCAGACTCAGACTCAGACTCAGACTCAGACTCAGACTCAGACTCAGGCTCAAGCACAACTAATCCATCTTCCCCAACTACTCCCTTTGGTGGATTAAGATTTCTATCACCACGTGTTACCTTAGGCTCTAATGTGAGAAAGAGTTTTTCAAATTGAATCCTATTCCTCTTCTTTTGGTCTTCCTGAGCGGGTTACTTCTTTTTTGGTGCAAGGAGGCCCATTTTAAGTAGCCTAGTAGGTGGAGGAATGTTTAGCTTAGCAGTTGTATCTCTTACCAACTTAGACTTTTGAGCCAAATTTGCAAGGAGCTTGGGAGTGTCTTTGAGCCAAATTTGCAGTGGCTGGTTTTTCATAGGTTATGGGACCCCTTGACCTTTCTTGTAAACGGTTGTTCTCACATCCGAGAAATTAGATGCCCTTTTCAAAAAGATTATGTTTTGTTCATGAATGTTTTGATCATTTATAACTAAGTTCAAAGCATTTAGAAACACATTCAATGATCTTATCGGAGGGTTTGTAAAGTTTTGATGCACCAGAGACCTTTTGATCAATATTTAACATACCTAGCTGAGTGACTAACCTAGTGAAAGTAGGTTCATGTAGAGGTTTTGTAAATATATCAGCTAGCTGAAAGTTAGTTGATATGAAGTGTAACTCAATGTCACCTTTTAAAATGTGGTCTCTAACTTACCATGGTTTTTATAGTCAAGTGGTTGTAAACCACGTTAACACAACCACTGTCAAGTAGGTTATGATAGTTATTCTAATTGAAAATCAATCGATTCTTATACTGTTGAGAGGAGAAGCCTCACAGAAAAGTTAAATCTGTTTGATCTCAGAAATTGGGTGAAACCTGTTGCTGGAAGCACGGTGTGTGTTTTCTTTAAAGGAAAAACTCGGGAGTAGATTTGAAGTCCATAATCACTGAAAATTAATGTTGAGATTGTTAAAACTGTAATAGCTACACATTTTCACTGAACAACTAAATCAACAATATGCTTTGTTTAACAGCCTGAGTATCATCAACTCATAGTTGATGCTAAAGCGTTACCTCATCTTGTGGCTCTGCTTAAAAGGCACAGGGATGACCAAAATTCTGAATTAATCAATCGTATCATAAGGATAACTGTTGATGCAATCACCAACCTTGCTCGTGAAAATGGTATTATCAAGACTCGTGTCAGGTTAGTTTTCTTTTTTGCTTCAGAGTTGTAAATCACGTATTATTTTACTTTCCTCTCACCAAATTTCGTTTTTAGGGTTGAAGGTGGTATTCCTCCTCTTGTTGAATTATTAGAATCCAATGATGCAAAAGTGCAAAGGGCTGCAGTAGGGGCCTTGCATGTATTAGCTTCCAAAAATGATGAAAACATGACACAGGTGATACTTATGTAGGTTAATCGAACTTGTTTTTGTGATCAATAATTATATTTTGTAATAACATATATTTGCATTATAAGCAGATAGTGGACCATAACGCTTTGCCCGCTCTCGCTGTAATGCTTGAGTCAGAAGATACTAGCATACAGTATGAAGCAGTAAGTACTATATCATTTCTCAAAAATGAAACTGTGTCAATATTTTATGTAGCTTTGTGATAACTTATGATTGGTTTCTTAGGTTTGTGTAATTGGCTGTCTTGTTAACTCATCTCCAAAAATAAAGATGGATGTTCTTCAGGCTGGAGCACTGCAGCCTCTAATTAAGTTGTTCAGGTACGTTTACTATTTTTACTATTATGGGTAGGTGTTGATCACTACAGCTGAAAGGATTTGGTTTGTGAAGGATTTACATACTGACTTTGCAGTTTAGAAAGTTTGAAACTGATGCTGTTTATCTAAAACGTAATGTTATGGCAGTTCGGGTTTAGTTTAGATTGCAAGTTTTTGCTACTTCTAAAAAAGTGCAGTTAAGTTTGTTGCTACAATATCTATGTGTGTATGTCCATGGTGTATACATATGTATATCTAGTATACCATGTACCCTTAATGCATATAGAAATTGTCTTTGAGACGGTAGAAAGCCATTCTCTAGTTTAAGCTAACTTGGAGTTGCTCTTGTGCAACCTCGCTTCATCTTCTATTGAGCTTTTTTTGACTTCTTACTTTTTGTCAACAGTTCAACTTCAACATGCTTAGAGAGCCAAAGAATCGCTGCCTTGCTTCTTGTACAACTCGCGGTTGGTTGCTTAAACTCTTACTTTATTGTCCACCAACCACTTTCTATTGGTTATTGTAGTTCCTTATTGCATGACTTGTTTTAAGAAACAAAGAGTAAAAAGCTTTAAATGCAATACATAAAGATAACCTTTTTAATCGTATAACTCTTATGCGGATAAACACTTAATTGAGACACCATTTGGCACTAAATTGGCAGAACAATCTCCCCTTATCTGAATATAAATTATACTAAGTTAAATTATTGTTAGTGTGCAACATATTCTTCTTACTAATAATTTTGATAAGCACGTAGTTGATTACTTGGGAATTTCTTGGTCTTTTCCTCTCATGTTTTCTCTTGACACACACATAACACTCTCTCTACACAAGTTTGGAAAGTTATGGAAAGTCAATGGAAGCCTTCACTTATTAAAAGTCCTCAAGTCGTATTCTCTTGATAATGACCACAAATAACTTTCAAACCAAACATATTCACACTTTGACTTTTGTTTGACTTTCAACTTCTAACAAATGACTAACCAATCACATAAAGTCTTCTAACACATAAATATTATAGTGAAACTAATATAATAGCAATAAAAACATAAAATACCTTAACGAGTTTAGGGGTGTAACAATTCTTTCCCCTTTAATTTTGCCCGTGAAATCTACTCTTGGTTTAAATGAGGATATTTCTTCATTTCCAACTCCGGCTCCTACCTTAAACTTGAGCCCTTACAATATTTCCATAGAACCTTTACTAACGAAATTTCTTTATTCCTCAATCTTCTTAATTTTTTTTTTCTTTTTCTTAAGATTGCTTCTAGAAAGGTAAGTTAATTCCGTATCAATTTCTATGTCATCCAAAGAAACTACACTCGTAGTTAAGAAACATGAAACGTATTATGTATACATTTCATTTCCTTTGGTAGGTCTAAAACATATGCTACTTCGCCCACCCGTTTCAAATTTTTAAATGGCCCAATATATCTTGGACTTGGCTTTCCTTTATTCTTGAATCTTAGTGCACTTTTCCACGGAGATACTTTCAACATCACTAAATCTCCTGCATTGAATTTAATAGGCCTTCTTTTATTGCCGGCATACGTTTTCCACCCATGTTTTGCCGTTTTGAGTCTTTCACGAATTGTTTCAATCTTCTCGGTTGTAGCTAGAATGACATCCGTACTTGCCCGTTCTCTTTTTCCAACCTCATCCCAACAAACGGGTGTCCTACATCTCCTTACGTATAACGTTTTCTAAGGTGGCATACCTATACTTGCATTGTAGCTATTGTTATGGAAAAATTCTACCAAAGGCAAATTATCATCCCAATTGCCCCCAAAATCAAGAACACATGCTCTCAACTTTGAATGGTTATTTCGCTTTGCGCATCGGTTTGAGGGTGAAAAGTCGTACTCGTATTCAATCTCGTACCAAGCTTTTCTTGAAAACTCTTTCAAAAATTTGAAGTAAAATTTTCATCCCTATCGGAAACCCGATAGAAACGTGCACACCATGACGCGCCACTATCTCGTTAACATATATTTTTGCCAACTTGTGAACGGCCAAATTTTCCTAATTAAAATAAAATGAGCACTCTTCGTCAAACGGTCGACAATAACCCAAATAGCATCATGCTTCCTAGTCGTTCTCTGCAACTTTGTAACGAAGTTCATGGTGATCTTTTCCCACTTCCAATCCGGAATCTCTAACGGTTGGATTATTTTATATGGCTTGATGTTTGGTTTTGACTTTTAGACAAGTCAAACATTTCTCTACATACTTCACACAATCCCTTTTCATGTTTGGCCACCAATAATTCTTCTTTAAGTCAAGATACATTTTCGTAGCTTCCGGATATTTATGAGGTTCTTCCAAAAGTAGGTACTTAATATCACTTCTAAAAGGAATATAAACTGTACTAAATCGGGTCTTAATCCCCCAACTATTATCCATAAAATGTGGGATTTGCGGATGAATATGTTTATTCCTCCAATTTTCTTTTTTAACGCTTCTTGAGCTATCTTAATTCGTTCGAAAATAATGGACGTGACAATCATACGTAACGAGCTAACTTTAGTAACTTCTTTTCTATCTTTGCAACTCAAAGCATCTGCAACGATATTCGCCTCACCCGGATGGTAACGAATCTCACAATCGTAGTCTTTCAACAAGTCTAACCATCTCCTTTGCCTCATATTTGGAACCATCTACTCGAGTAAAGATTGTAGACTCCTATGATCGGTGTAAATTATGAATTTAACACCATATAGGTAATGTCTCCAGATCTTCAATGTAAACACTACCGCCGTGAACTCAAGATCATGAGTTGGGTAATTCTCCTCATGCTTCTTTAATTGCATTGGAGCATAAGCAATCACCTTTACACTTTGCATAAGAACACATCCTGAAACGGAGTAAGAAACATCACTATATACCACCATATCTTCCATTCCTATCGGTGCTTCACATGACTTCTTTCTAAAAGTGCAAAAGGCTCCTTGTTCATCACTCCAAACATATTGAGAATTCTTTTTTTGTTAGGTTTGTTAAAGATGACGCTATCTTGGAAAAAACTTGAATGAACCTCCGGTAATACCCAGTGAGTCCAAAAAAGAATTTCGCTAGAACTTTTTGATCGTTGCCATTTCATCACGTCTTCAATCTTTGATGAATCAACTTTTATACCCATCTGAATTCACAACATGACCAAGAAATTGAACTTCTTGTATCTAAAATTCACATTTCGAGAATTTAGCATAAAACTTTTCTCTTCTCAACGTTTCAAGAACTTCTCGCAATTGCATTTTATGCTTTTCCTTTAGAATAGACAAGAATATCGTCAATAAATACAATAAGGTCAGTCCACATTTCTTTTGTTGTTTTACATCTGATGATAGATTTCATGATGTCATTTGGTAGGCTTGAGATAAGAATACTTTTGTCTCTTATCTTTGTTAGCAAGCCTTCTATGGTTGCAATAGTCAAATGGTAGCAAGCCACATAACAACCATTGCCAATTAGGTAGGTTATGATGGTTCTTCTAATATAATCAGTCGTTTCTTATATTCTTGAGAGGAGAAACCTTATATAGAAAAGTTAATCCCATTTGATCTCAGAAATTGGGTCAAACTTGTTCCTGGAAGCAAGTTGTGTTTTTTTTTAAAGGAAAAACTCAGGAATAGATTTGAAGTCCATAATCATTGAAAATGGATGTTGAAATTGTTAAAACTTTAATAGCTGTACATTTTGCACTGAACAACTAAATCAGCGATATGCTTTGTTTAACAGCCTGAGCATCAACAACTCATAGTTGATGCAGGAGCATTACATCATCTTGTGGCTCTGCTTAAAAGGCACAGGGGTAACCAAAATTCTCGATCAGTCAATGGTGTCATAAGGGAAGTTGTTGATGCGATCACGAACCTTTCTCTTGACAATGATAGAAGCAAGACTCGTGTTAGGTTAGTTTTCTTTTTTGCTTCACAATTGTAATTTAGGTATTACTTCCTCTCATCACATTTCTTTTTAGGGTTGAAGGTGGTATTCCCCCTCTTGTTGAATTATTAAAATCCAATGATGCAAAAGTGCAAAGGATTGCAGCACGGGCTTTGTGTATATTAATTTCCACCAATTATGAAAACAAGACACAGGTGATGCTTATGTGGGTTAATTAAACTTGTTTTTGAGATCAATAATTATACTCCGTATTTTATAATAACATATATTTGCAGATAGTGGACCATTACGCTTTGCCCGCTCTCGCTGTAATGCTTGAGTCAGAAGATACTAGCATACAGTATGAAGCAGTAAGTACTATATCATTTCTCAAAAATGAAACAATGTCAATATGTTTATGTAGCTTTGTGATAACGTCTGAATGGTTTCTTAGGTTACTGTAATAGGCAATCTTGCAAACTCATCTCCAAAAATAAAGATGTATGTTCTTCATGGTGCATTGCAGCCTCTAGTTAAGTTGCTCAGGTATAGTCACTATTCTTTACTATTATGGGTAGGTGTTGATCACTACAGTTGAAAGATTTGGTTTTTGAAGGATTTAGTTCCCGACTTTGGCGTTTAAAAAGTTGGAAAACTCATGCAGTTTATGGAAAACTAAATTTTATGGCGGTTTGGGTTTTCTAAAAAAGTGCAGATAAGTTTGTTGCTACAATATCTATGTGTGTATGTCCATGGTGTATATATACATATGTATTTCTAGTATACCATGTACCCTTAATGCACATAGAAAGTGTCTTCGGATGCATGGTAGAAAGCCTTTCCCATATTTAGTAAAGTTAATTATTCTCTAGTTTAAGCTGACTTGCAATTGCCCTCATGCAACCTCACTTCATCTGATTTCGGGCTTTTTTAACTTTTTACTTTTTTTGTCAACAGTTCAACCTGCTTAAAGAGCCAAAGGAAAGCTGTGTTGCTTCTTGGACAATTCGCTGCTGATACTGACATGAAGGTTGGTTGCTTAAACTGTTACTTTATTGTCCACGTATGCTAATACGCTAGCGACTAACATTGAAAAATGGTTTATTGATCAACCTTTTTCTATTGGTTATTGTAGTTCCTTATTGCATAACTTGTTTTAAGAAACAAAGAGTAAAAAGCTTCAAATGCAATACATAAATATAAACTTTTTAATCGTATAACTCTTATTTTAATGAACCAAAGAATTACAAGGTGTTATGTGGATAAACACTTTTTTTTTTGGGTTACCTGGGTTTTTGACTCGACATTGCGAGCCGAGTACTCCCAGGGCGATTACCCTTTTTGATAGCCCAGAGTCGGCGCAGGTGAACCTCCGTAGCCACCAAGGGGCTTAATTTTCTCCCTGTGGGATTCGAACCTTTGATGTCCACTTTGGAAGGCTGGTATTCTTACCGCTCGTCACCCTTTTTGGGTATGCGGATAAACACATAATTGAAAGACAATAAGTTTTGCGCTATGATCGCAAACTCAAACTAAGGTTAGAGTTTGCAAGTGAACCCTGTTGTCCCAAACTAGATCAAATATAAGTTGCAAAGTTGTTTTTATGAATAAGTAAATTGTATTAAGTTTTTCTAACCCTTGTATCGATACATATATACACATATATATAGGGAATGAATCGGTATCATTGAACCGATGTGTCCCTTCCTTATTTCTAACCGAAATAACTGCAAAAGTTTCTAACTATCATGTTTGGTCCTTCATGTTTTTAACTATTACAAATGAAGCATAAGATAAAAGATTATTCGGTCCACATTCTCATCCTTAATCTTGATCTTTGCTTCTCTTTAAATCTTGAACTCCGAGCATCTGTCGCATTGTTGTGAACTTCAATCTTGGTAGAGCCTTTGTTAGAATATGTGCTCTTTGTAGTTCTCCGCTGACATGCTCCACATTGATGTGCCCATTCTCTACGCATTCTCGAATGAAATGATAGCGAATGTCGATGTGTTTACTTCTTCCATGAAAAACTGGGTTCTTGACTAGTGCAATTGCTGAAACGTTATCTACCTTCAACGTTATCTTCTTTTCTTCACTTCCAGTTAATTCACTAAGTAATCTCTTTAACCATAATGCTTGACATGCTGCTGCAGTAGCCGCTATGAATTCTGATTCACATGATGATAGCGCCACTGTTGGTTGCTTCTGAGTACACCAGTTAATGGGTGACTCTCCAAAGTAAAATACTATTCCAGTAGTTCATTTCCCTTGATCAGTGTTGATTCCATAACTACTGTTGCTGTAACCTGTAATCTTGCAACCGCCTTCTTTCTTGTAAATTATGCCATGCTCCTTTGTTCCTTTGATATATCGGATTACTTGCTTTACTGCCTTCAGGTGATGTTCCTTCGGGTCTTGCATCCATCTGCTGAGTAGTCCGACTGAATAACTAAGATCTGGTCTTGTATGCAGTAAGTACCTGAGACTTCCAATTAAGCTTTTGTAGTAAGTTGCCTCAACTGAGTTACCATCTTCCGCCTTGACCAACTTAGTACCGGGATCCATTGGTATCTTCGTATCGTTACTATCCGTCATACTTGTTTCTTTCAAGATCTTGTTAATATAACCTGTTTGCTTGATTGTAATCTCTCCTCCTGTCTGTGTAACTTCTATCCCAAGGTAATAAGCTAACAATCCTCAGTCGCTCATTTCAAACTTTTCTTCCATGTGGGATTTGAATAATTCTACTTCCTTCTTTGGAGTGCCCGTGATTATCAAGTCATCTACATAAACTCCAACTATAATCGTACAATTCTTGTTTCACTTCGTATAAACTGCTTGTTCAAGATTACATTTCTTAAAATCTAATGACTTTAATGTTTGATCAAGCTTTACATTCCAAGCTCTCGGTGCTTGTCTTAAGCCATATAAAGCTTTAATAAGCTTATATACTTTTCCTGAATTTCCTGGCTGTACAAACCCTTCAGGTTGTGTAACGTAGACTTCTTCCTTTAAATCTCCATGTAAAAATGCTGATTTTACATCCAAGTGATGAACTTGCCAATCATGATATGCTGCTAATGCTAAAATTAACCGTACTGTTTCTATCCTAGCAACTGGGGCAAATACTTCATCGAAGTCTATTCCTTGTTTTTGTACATATCCTTTTGCTACTAAACGTGCCTTATATCTTATGATCTTTCCTTGTGCATCTCGCTTGGTTTTAAAAACCCACTTGAGTCCTATTGCCTTTTGATTTTCTGGCAATGTAGTAAGAATCCATGTTTTATTCTTATTGATTGAATCTAATTCAATCTCCATGGCCTCAATCCATTTCTTGTCTGCCGATTCTTCCTTATAATTACGAGTTTCTTCTTCTGTGAAAAATAAACTAGGTGCTTCAACTTGTTGTGTAGTTTCGTAAATCTCTGCTAAACCTTTTAAGCCTCGTACTGGTCTATGATCATATCTCTGATCTGAGCTCTCTAATGAACTAATAGTAGCCTCATCATCCTCTTCTGAGTTAGGGTAGTAGGTGTATGTTGGTGGTGTGATTGGTGTAACTGGATCTGGTATTGCGTCCGGTTCTTGATACGTGTTATCAATGTTATCATTGACATCTGTGTTGACTGGTGTAGGATTTTCGTTGTCAACTCCTTCTACCATAAAACTAGCCCAAAACATGTCTTGTGTACTCGTATCTTCTTCATCTTTGTTCCAATCCCACGATTTTGTTTCCATAAACTTAACATCCCTACTAACATGTTTCTTCTTTGCTATCGGATCATATAACCTACATACTTTTGATCCTTCCTCTACTCCTAAGTAGATCATTGGTATGCTTCTGTCATCCAGCTTCTTTAAGTGAGGTATCGTAATCTTTGCATAAGCTGTGCATCCGAATATCCTTAGGTTTTCCATATTTGGTTTTCTATTGTAGAGTGCCTCATATGGAGTTTTATCTATCAGGGCTCTTGTAGGTACCCTATTGAGTATGTAAATGGCATGTTTCACTGCTTTCGCCCAAAAAGTTAAGGGTAACTTCATGGCTTTCATCATACTCCTCGTAGTTGATAACACTGTCCTATTCCTTCTCTCCACTACTCCATTCTGTTGTGGTAAGTACGATGTTGTCAACTGTCATGCTATTCCATTATCTTTACAGTACTTGGTGAATTCATTTGATGTAAATTCACCTCCTCTATCTGTTCTTAGCATCCTCACTTTCATTCTCATTTCCATTTCTATCTTTTGCTTAAATTCTTTGAATGTACTAAATGCTTGATCTTTCGATGTTAGAAAGTAAGCCCACATGAAATGTGTACAATCGTCCACTAACAAGAAGATTAGTTTCTTGCCAGAGTGTGTTGCTGGACTTATAGGACCACAGAGGTCTCCATATACTAAGTCCAACGGGTTCTTTGATCTGAATTTAGCTAGGTTTAGAAATGGTGTTCTACTGTGCTTTCCTAATAAACACGCATCACAAATCTGTCCGGCATAATTTATTCTAGGTATTCCTTCCACTAGACCCTTCCTAGTCATCTTGTTGATATCGTCAAAATTCAGATGACCTAATCTAGCATGCCATAACCATGCTTGGTTATCTACATTTGCTAAGAGACATATAGGTGTATCTATGTGTAGTCTAATACTGTAAAGTTTATTCTTAGATCTTTCTACTTTCATCAACAATTTTCTGCTCTTATACAACCTAACAATATAGAGCATTTTCCCTTTATGTGTACATATGATCCATCTCCAAAACGTACTCGTCCTGTTACGCTTTCATCTATATCCTTAAAATGACTCTTAGTTCCCGTCATATGGTTACTTGCTCCATTATCTAAATACCATATGCTTTCATCCTTTGAAGCATATTTCCCTGGTTGAATTTGGCCTTCATTCAACAACACTTCCTCGTGTTTGGTTTCGTGCATAGTCATTAACAATGATGGTTCATCATCTTCTAAGATAAGGTTCGATTGTTCCTAAGCTATTGATGTTACTCTACATTTATTCATAAAATGTCCAAATTTATTACACTTAAAGCATTTTACTTTACTCAAATCCCTCCTACTTGGGTTCTTATTTTGGTTTCCTTTATGATTTGAGTTCCCTTTATGTGAGTTATTTCTGTTGTTATTATTACGCGAGTTCCCTCGTGAATAGTTTGATCTACCTCCACGTTTGTTAAAATGCTTTCCTTTATCTGAGTGTTCGCCATGTGCGAAAAGTAAGTTCTCATGGCTTTCAACTTGACCTCCCTTCTGGAGTTTTATCCTTTCCTCAAACGCCTTGAGTTTTCCAGTAATCTCATCTACGGTAATGTCGTCTAGATCACTAGTTTGTTCTATGGATGCTACTATCTGGATGAATCTATCGGGTGTGGAGTCTAATAGTTTTCTAACTATAAGTGATTCATCTAACGTTTTCCCTAGTTCCTTTGCCTTCGTGACATAGCCATTTAACTTGTCTGCAAATGCATCCACCGTCTCATCTTCCTTCATCTGAAGTGAGTTAAATCCAATCATTAATGATTGTAACCGTGCTTGCTGCACTCTTTCTTCTCCAACGTGTCTTTTCTTTAATGCATTCCATAATTCCTTGGCCGTCTTACAACTTGCTACTTGTAAAATTACATCCTCGGCCAACGCTTGATATAACAAGGCCATTGTTGCCTTGTTTTTCTTATCATCTACTTCTGTGTTTTCCTTAGGATCTATTGGTTCCCACAAACCATGTGCTTCTAGTATAACTTTTATTTGTATAGCCCATACCGTGTAATTTGTGTTTTTCAACTTAGGGCATTGGTATTGTGTAATAGGTGTTAAGGGTTTCACTATATTTGTTGTGTTGTTGTTGTTAGACGTTTCCTCGGTAGTCATCTTATAGGTATTTATTATCTTCACCTTTTAATGCGTAAGGAATTTATTCTTCCTAGTATGGTATCTTTCTATTGTAGGAATATATATACATAGTTTCTGGGAATCTTAATACTACGGGATCAATGATAGTTATCGGGATTTCCTAATAGTATAAACAAAATATATCTATACTATTATAATATAAATTGAAATCCAGAAAATTAATAACTTGTGACCTCGTTAATTTGTGACGAATACCAGATGTATTCAATTTGCTTCGTTAGTAAAAATGGTTTACCAACGCTTGATCTTATTCCCACTTTATTTCTTTGCCTCGTTGTGTCCCTCTTCAAGCCCTTTTCGAATTGCTTGATCCTCTTTTGCCAACGAGTCTATACCACAATGTTCCACTGCCTTCACGCCTTGTCAGAATTCTTCCTTGAATCACAAAACACTCGGCTTCTTTGTTCTTGTTGTTGTCGAATGTTTTTTTTATTTGTATTCGACACAAACAAAACAAAAAAACTTGTACCACGCTACACGTTCTTTTCCTTTGTGTGTTATTCTTGATTTCGGTATCTTTGAAATTCCTAAGAAAACTTTCTACACACAATCCTTGTTACCACTCCTTGGTAACCACACCGAACCAAAACAGTCACTTTGTTTCTGAATTCGTTCCAACGAAACAAAACGGTCTCTTTGTTTGTTCCTTTTCTCGCGTTGTTGTTGTCCTTGTGTCGTACCAACACAAACTCCACACACTTTCCTTGAGTACTCCTCGTTCCTTCTACGTATACGTTTTTCTTTCACAACAACGTCTCATGCGCTTCTAGAATCTGCGTTTTACAATGCTTTGTGTCTTTGTTTTCAACCGGCTTTACACAAAGTCTCCAATTCTTCCTTCCCTTCGTTGTTGCCAACAAAGTTCTCGACACCAATATCGTTTGATGTGTACGCTTGCAACTTCTACGCAAAACAGATCGTGCACTATCTCTTCTATGCTTCTCCTTATTCACACTTGTTTGTTTTCCTTGGAAGATTAAGAAAAA